>VOQZ01000529.1:0-62855 GCA_008079305.1 Phytophthora palmivora | reverse complement strand
CCCAACACCTTTACTCCCTCGCCACGAGTCTGCTGGGCATCACCTGTGAGCTCACCTTTGGTGATCTTCAGGAATTCGACAACACCAGAGCCCAAATCTTCAACGAGTCCGATCGGGTTTCCAATGATATCTGCACTACCAACAAGACGATATGCCTGCATCACACCCCCTGCTGGACGTAGTTTGCAACTAACTGGCTCTGTAATCTTTGCTTCGTAGAGAAACAGCGCACAATCACAATTTCGCTGAAGCTGAACGTGGGTGAACCGCTCAAATTCGATCCAATAAGCCCGATGACTTGGCTTAGGAAGCCAAAAATTATCGAGTGACCACCACCTGTAGACGACACGATGTCTTTGCGAGTAATAGAGTACTCCAAATCCACAGACAACGCCGAAATGCGCAAAATGTCAAAGTACACCAAATCCGTCTGGATGCTACCGTCCTCTGTCACCAACATGACAGGCATCGGAGGCGCGCGGCGCTGAAGCGTGCTATCAAGAGTCAATCTGGTTTGATGAGCCATCGTTGCATCCGATACTAGGTACGGTTCAAGCAGCTTCACCAGATTCACCAAATAATCGATATCCACCTTCACCGCCAGATCACTGAGGCCGAACTCAAGCAGTTTGTACGTTCCCAAACGAGCCTCGAGATCAGCATCAAGTACCAGTTTCAAGAATGGTGCTGGTTCTTTGCCAACCGATTTGTCACTGTAGCCTGCATTGACCGGGTTCATAATAACAGGGAACTTTGCTGTCGCCAACATGTTGTCCACTTGGCAATGAAGCACTGAAAATGTCCACTCCAAAGAGGCAGGCGCTTTTTGCAACTTAATAACATCTATAGACGAAAAGAATACCTCTTGAGGAAATCCATCCAATAACGAGAATCCAAAGCCGTCAAAAGCGATGTCGAAAGAAGATGCGTATAACATCCGTCGGTGCTGGAAATCGCCCTCTCCCTCCGAGTCTTGGTTTTCCAGGAGACTTAGCTCTAATTCCTTCTCAGTAATCTTGAGCACACGCGTGCTGTCCTCAACCACAACTTGAACTGTCAACTCCACTGGGCGCTGTTTCTCGCCATCACGGGACACCCACATCGTAATAGGGTCGAGGTAGCCGACGTAGTCAATATCATACTTTTTCGTCTGTGCCTTTGGGGCATCTAGATGTGAGAGACGGAGCTCAACGTGGCGCTCCTTCGACAGTGGGTTGAACCAAGCGAACGCGTGCCACGCGCCAGGTTTAATACTGGCAGCCATCTCCTTCTGTCCACTACTGAAGATTGACGACTCACCCAACTGAGCGCAATCGACCTTGAACGGTGTGTAGTTCTCAATGCGGTAAGGTGGTGCGCAAGACACATCAGTCAGAACCACATACACATACATATCCACCACTTGCACACTTGCTTGGCATATCAGATAGCGCTGACGTACTGAGGAGTAGACCTGCAGGTAAAGATCTCCCGCCGTATTGATAGGGATAGCGAACGACCAGTTCTTCTTGTCACCATCTGAACCCCACTCCTCGGAGAACGAGAACGACACGTAACGCTGGCTCTGCTCTATAGACTCGCCTTTTTTCAGAGACCCGAAATGATACAGGGGTGTAGTCTGGCCATCCTCCAGTGCAAATGCAACTGCTTCACATCATCCTCACTTCGTTTGTGGAACATGTCATCGACCCTCTGTGGGTCATTTTCGTGTGATGCAAAGCTCTGGATATAAAGCTTCTGATTCAAACGATTCTGCACGAAGTACCGAGGGCTTAACGTGAGCGAGACACCTGGTTCGAAGAGACCGTACAAGCCTTCCATCTTCAAGCTGAAGACGCTTGGACCGCACACGATCTCGCCCATGGTGTTGATAGCTGTCGTGTTAATAGGTTCCGACCACTCCGCGTTCTTAATTGCGTGTTCTGAAACAGCACTAGCCTTGTAAGCTGTCGCTGGCATATTGCCCAGTGCTTCCCACGCTTCTGGGCGGCGGTTGAGATTTGAAAGTGGCTTGAAACTTAGCCGATCATGTGGTAGCGCCGCCATGATCGGATAACTGAATGGTGTGCACACGTCCATAGCCTTGAATGAATTCCGTTTTGCGCCAGACTCTGTGGAAGCAAAGCCAAACGCCAAGGATGTATTATCGACAATCCAGTATGGGCTCGAAAAGCGTACGAGCCGAGGGTATCCAGGAAGCGTAATTCGGTCAATGTTGAACTTGAGACCAGTATCGGCCTCAACACCTTCTCGCGATGTTGTGAACTGCTCTACTCCCTTGTGGATCATCATAAGTAGTGGCTTCGACCATGGGGATGCTACGTGCTTTCCAGTACTTCGTTTCTTGGTAACTAATCGAACAGATAGATACCCAGGGTAACCTCCAGAAACACCAGACACTTCGGTATCGTGACCAGATTCCACCACACCGCTTAATACTCCATCCGAAGGCTCAAGTGCACCTTCACGCTGCAAAAGTGTTTCTACCTTGGTGTACTCGGTCTTCATGTCCCGTGCCGAACTTGTCTTATACTCAATAAAGCGGTATTCCATCTCATATGGCAGAGAATTGCGCACCACGAACGGTGGAAGCAACGCCAATTCCCATTCGAAATGAGAACGCAGATACCAACGACGCACGATCATATTCGGAGTAAGACGCTTGATGACTTTCGTGCATGTCTCCTCAGTCTCGCCATAGACAATGGTACCGCCTCGGCGCTGCTTCTTCTTTGCCTCGCGTTCGGCTTCGTGTTCTCCAAGCTCTTTAATCGCCTCGTTCGACGTTAACACGTCATTATTGAGCGAAGTCTTTACAATCCAGTGCTCGTAGTTTTCCGGGCGAGCGTAAAACTCGGTAATTCCCATCAGAAGCGAGAGAGGTAGGGAGATGCGTTCATTCGGCCGTAATTTGATAACGGGAGACTCTACAGACTTCCTTCCCTCGCTCGCGAGACTCAGGTATTTCACCTCATAACATTCTGAGCTGTGGTTGCAGAAGTACGTATTGGATCTGAGCACAATGAGCTGTCGGCGCGGGTTTTCTAGCCGAGAAAACACTGTCACAAACAGTGAAGACGGTGCTGTCTCAGCAGTGCTCACACCAACACTTACATTGCCAAAGGATGGCAACTTCACTGCGTTTGTGCTGGTGCCCCATTGATCAATTTCAAGTGAATCAAGCGTAGCTTCACCATCCTTGAGCACTCCATCTTCAATATGAGCGCGGTTGTGCGCTTCAATTGTAATCACCTCGTCGCTGCCGTTCAGCTTCAATGTGACCTTACATCCCGTAAAGTTCTGCACGAGGCAATCCGTCTCTTTGTGTTTCTTCGCAGCCATAATACTCTGAAAGCTATCCTGATGCTTCTGTAGAGCATTCTGCTGGGCTTCGCCGTCAAGTGCATCCATCAGTGCACGGTACGTCTTCAGAACACTTGGAGTTACATTGATTTGAAAACGCTTGGCGGCTTCCATCAAAACAGAAAAACCATTCTCGCCAGCATCAGAAGAAATGCCGGCAACCAAATCCCACGGCTCAATAATATGTTCCATTTCGTTTGCGATGTCACTGTAGCACGACGACGACATCTTAAAGCCAAACAGGATAGTCCAGTCAGAGTTACCGGAGGTAGCCAACCCAACCCAATCGACAGGGCCGATCTCATCAATTTCTTTTCCAGTCAACTCCATCGACATTTTCACATCCTTAATGACGAAATCACCGCGGCAGAAGCGAGCAGGTAGTTCCGCGTCCGTAAGAACAAACCGCAGGTTTCCCATCTTGACATCCGTCGTGAACTGCAGCTCTTTCTTTACTGGCTTTTCGTTTAGGGTGCGTTTACTAACAAGATGTTCAGCCTCCTCCAAAGCGGCACTGAAAATACCATCACGTTTCTTCTTCGCAATCACTTTCGCTGCACTTTGATATTCACTAATGCCTCCGCAGTGTGTGAACGGCTGCAATAGCCACTTACACATAACATGATCCGTGCAGCTATCCTCCATAGCGGGCAAAACTAAAGCATCCCAAATAAGGTTCGCGGCATCATAGTTCTTCAACAAGCGAACCAATTTCTTCTGCACATCCAGGGGATTCTGATCACCAAGTGAACGGTTTGTGATACGAGCTTCGCTTTCAAATAACTCCCAAAATCGACCTTCGAACGCAGGTCGCTTGATCCACTCTGCGAGCTGCTCAGACGAGGTTATCTTTGTCTCACACATCTTGTTAATTACTTCAAACGAATGGTACTCGTTACCTCGCAGATTGAGGAAACCACTGAGCGCATTGCTGCCGTTCCCTGTTGCTGAACTGGAAGCTGTTGCTGCAGCTTCATCCGATAGCAAATCATCACGTAAAAATGCTCGTAATTCTTGGAACTCCAAAAATCCGTTGCCGTCTTGGTCAATCTCCTTAAACAACTCACGAACGAAGTATTCCAACTCACTTTCTAGCAAAGTATCACCAACCTTTACGCGGCGCAACAGAAGAAGAAGCTCAGCCAACTCGATCTGACCATTTCCATTCTCATCAATTTCATCGAAAAGACGATGCAAACGGTCTAGGACTGCATCGACTTCTGCCTGACGGCGAATTTCATCCTGTTTGATCCGACTTTCAAGGCGAAGTCTGGCTTGGTCAGGCGTTGTCGTCTGCATGTTCCCGAGAGCCTCACCACATGACGCTAATAATGACAAACTGAGGTCCGACCCGGCAACCAAGACATCTGGCATGTGCATCATAACGCTCTGGTGGCAAACAAGGGGGTTCTTGGCATTCTGTTCTAGTGTGAACTGGAACACAATGCTTGTAGGGGCTAAAATGGCCTCCTTCTCTTTCGCTCCGTCGACGTATTGCGCTCCAATACTGAAGCTGTGGACGTTGAACTCCATAACCTCCTTCACTTTCGAACTTTCAAGATGAATACTCAGTGTAGCCGGAATGTCCACACGACAGTCTACCACATATTCGCTTTGCCACGTCTCCACATTGATGTCTGTGAATAGTGACTTCGAAAAGGCCTGAGTAGGTAGCAGTAGAATGTGACAGTCATTCATGCTCACATCGAGATTCAGCAACATGCCTCCAAGTAAGCTGAACGGAGACATCGACACCTCCTTGGTTATTGTTTCCACTTCGCTCTGGGCAACCTGCACCGGGGCAGGCGACGACTCGGAATGAGCAACTGGTGTTGTTGGTGGACGCGCTGTCGATAGTACTTGAGTAGTCTTTGTGTTCAGTCGATCAACATACAGCAGGAAATGCTCTAGAGCACCTGCTAAAAGCACCAACCGCACATTATTCACAGCAGCTCGCACTTCCTGCTTACCACTTTCAAATTGGATCACATGAGCCGTGAGCATCTGTGGTGGTGTAATTGAGTCCGACTCTGTAGCCACCTTGCTGAAGTCCGCAAACATTATCTTGGCTGTCGGAGAAACAGGGTTCAGCACTGAAGTCCCAACGTTAACAACGAATGTAGTCTGGCCCAACACCATATCCACATCAAGCTTTTGTTTCTCGTCGCCTTCTGCAACGGTAAACACACGCACATTGACGCCGAAGCCAACCACCACCATTTCGGCAACCTGTCGGCCGCGTTCCACAAACCCAATACTCATGTTGTCCCAGCGCAATGCGATCTGCATGGCCCTGAACATAATGTTGCTTGTCTTAGCAGCATTCTCCTGCACAATTGTAGTGTAGTCCGCGAGAGAAAGTTCATCTTGATTACGACGGTAGTACTTTGCCAATCCAGTCGCCCGACTGCGCAATTTCAGAATTTTGTTCAGCGTCATTGCAGTTTCCAGCTTCTGTAACTTTTCATTACGATCCTTCTTCTCCTGTGTTGACAGCGACTTGTTGCTGTCCACTTGGTCATAGTTTTCCACGTAAAAATCTGCGTCTTTTTGTAAGATTGGCTTACGAACAGTCTCATCGTGCTCCAACGTACGGACTGACTGCACTAGAACTTGGTGGTCCGTGTATGGAACAAATAGATCGCGCAGTACTCCCACCAACAGCTCACGCGTGACTGAAATATTGTTAATCGACGACGACGCAAGATCTACTTGTGCCAGACGATTCTTTATCGGGATAGGAGCAATATTCTCGACAATATCCAGCAATCGTGGCATTGGTGGCACCCTGAGCTTCAAGTCGAGGCCTGGAAAAGACAGCAGAGGAGTCTCACCAGGACCAACTCCACCATTATCCTTCAGTGGGTCCTGCTTCTTCTCTACAGCAGACTCGATATCTTCCTCTTCATCGACTGTAGCAGCGCAGATGTTCATACCCTTAATACTCATAGCATACTCCACCAGGATTTCCTCTGATGTAAGAACAAGCTGCAACGCTTCTTCACCATTATCATGTAGCACGTCCGTCATCAAATCGTACGACTGCATGGAGAAACTCACACGCGTTGGTTTGAGTACCACGGGGATGGAACTGGTTGTAGCCACTTCATCCTCCTCTTCATCCTTCTCCTCTGTTCCATCATCGTGACCATCAATAGCAGCAGCTCCTGGCATCAATCCTGTGATAGCAACTCGCACATTGCTCACATGAATGTCCACCTGTGCTGCAATCTGCTGCAGCACGCGATCTTTAAAGGAAAAAGTCTTGGGTGTAGCTCCAGGAGCAGCAGCTTCTTCTTCCTGCTTCTGCCTCAGCTCCGTCTTGGTGCGTTCGGTCACCAGCAGATTCATCCACATGGCAGCTTCATTAAGCTTCATGGCCACAGCGTCCTGCACCTCGAACACGCCTTCTACATTGGGGTCCACCATGTGGCCATCCACAGCCACTCCTTCCACCTTCACCACCACTTTCCAAGTCGTGGCCAGGTGAATGACGATCTTCTTAACACTCACGCTCTTGAGCTCGACCGGGGCCAGGCCCTGTTTGGTAAAGGCCAGTGTCTTGAGGAACTCGCTCTGCAGCTTCACGAAGAAGAGCGAGATGGTGACGCCACGCAGCAGCTCCGAGGCCACGCCACTGCCACGTCGGCCGCGTACCTCGAAGGAGCCGAAAGAGTATTCCACCTGGATGCTGTCAGTCAAATAGGCGGACGCGAACGTGTGCACGAGTCCCGAGAGCAGCGGGAAGATCGTGTAACGCGCCAGAGCAGGCACGACGCATAGCGATAGCGACACACAGACGGACAGCAGCGCCACTGCAAGAAGCCCGACCATGGTGGGGGAGCGGTTCGCGAGATACAGCAGCAGCTTGATCGGCGTCCGACAGGGACCAACACTCCTGATGCGGGTTTCGTGGCTTCTCTGCAAATGGCCAAAGATATCGCGGATACCCTTTGATGTCTTGGATTTACGTGGGTGCTGCCTTATATATAATAACCTTGTTAAACCGATACTGCTGGTGACTTGTTATGGTCAATAGTTTGCTTTGTTAAGACATTACCTGTAGAATCGTTTTGATTTTGGATGTAATGTTTCTTTCAGTTATTGCAGTGCTATTCGACCTGATTTCTGTGACGCACATGGCTACATTGTGGAAACACATTCGGCAGCCATCACTGACAGCCACAAGCACACAAGCCATGCTACCAGTGCCGCCACTGCCGCGCAAGTTGCTCACGCTAGCATTCATCGTGCGTGATGGCATTGCAACTAATGGACGTGGGAAGCAGGTGTTGTTGGGTATGAAGAAGCGCGGCTTCGGTATGGGCAAGTGGAATGGCTTCGGTGGCAAGGTGGAGGCCTCGGACATCAGCATCGTAGCTGCGGCTGCAAGGGAAGTGAGAGAAGAAGCTAATGTGATCGTCAAGGCAGAGGACCTACAGTCGCGTGGCACATTGCTGTTCTCGTTTGAGGAAGGAAAGGAGGTCATGGAGGTGCATGTGTTCCTGACGCAACAGTTCACGGGCGAACCATCCGAGAGTGACGAGATGAAGCCGCAGTGGTACGACACTACGGACATTCCGTTTAAGAGTATGTGGGCGGACGACAGCTTCTGGCTGCCACATGTGCTCAATGGCATGAGTGTGCACGGACACTTTCACTTTGCTGCGGACGAGGACACACTGCTAGACCACGAGCTCCAGGTGTCTCCTGCAGCAGATTGAGTAGTTACGACGTAATACTAGTAGAACAAATGCACCACTTTTAGTGACCACTACGATAGATGCATTGAGACAGCGGATCGATCAGAGAATTGTAGTCAATTGTGAACGTCATTGAATATCTCCACAAAGGTGTTTTTCCTCACTTCGATCTCGGTTGAAGGCGAGACCAGCTATGCTAACATGAATCGGTTGACGGTATGTCACCACTCTTAAGACCATTGCGCCCACTGACTCCTTGGAAGAGATGAACGCGGAGGTGAGTTAGAATGGTATCGCTATAGCAAGTGAAAAAAATTGGACTTTTCTACTAGCGAAGAAAAGAACAGAGTGTATCTTGCAACAAATGGGACGGAACCAACATAGAAAACTGACAGACATGTACGACCACCGCACCGACTTGAACGGACGGCGCCAAGCAAGCGATGCAGCAGTGCATGCGGCTTCCGGACAACAAGGATGCACTCCCCGCAGCTTTCACACCGCAATGCTCGCTTTCTGCTACATACTATACCCACTCGCGCACGTCGAAGAGCGCAAGCGGGCTGTTGGATGAGCACGCCATGTAACGAACACGCTTCCTCTTCCTCCCTGTCGAATTCGCAACTGCCTCGTGTCAATGCATTGGTCGGTCGGTCGGTCAACTGAAATGACTGGTGTAGACACGCACTGGTGGTCCACATATTATTACGTGTCTCACATATATGTGTGTGAAACACATAAAGTGAGCTTTAACGTGGGACCTGAGACCGTACCTGGTAACGGGTGAGCAAGCCTAAAGCTGGACTTGCTCCACGTCCACGAGTTCCTGCCGTCGATAGGCCAAGAAGCAGCAGTGAGAGATTCTCCATTACAAGTGGATAATCAAGTAAGAACAGGAGAATTGACAGCATGACAACCAGCTCGGAGCGTAATTCCGTCCGCCCAGAAGTCCGCACGCGCTTCGACTCTCATGATGAGAACTACGGACTGCATCTAGTGCCGCCGTCGTCCGCTGATCGATCGCCACTCAAGTCGTGGCGTAATTTGCCGAGTCCATTGGGTCACCATCACTTGCTGGAGAGTCAATTGGAGTACGAGGAGATCGAGGAACAGGCCAGGAAGCAGGGGCGGACCAAGACACGCACCATCAACCACATCACACTGGGCTTCATCGCCTACTTCGCAGTGGCTGCAGGACCTTTCGGTGTCGAGGATGCAGTGAGAGCTGCTGGAGCTTATCCCGTGCTACTGGCTGTGGTGCTGCTGCCGTTCACGTGGGGTCTGCCACAGGCGCTCATGGTGTGTACCCAAGTTGAAGGTGTATAATGAGACTTTGACATGTTCTGTTACTGTACTGCAGACGGCGGAGCTTAGTTCGATGATTGACGAGAATGGAGGATACATTCTATGGGTGCGACGAGGTTTGGGTCAGTATGCGGGCTGGGTCAACGCTTTCAACAGCATTGCTAGCAATGTCTGCGACTTGCCCACGTATCCGGTGCTGTTCTGCAGCTACGTTGAAGCTTTCTTGGCGTCAGGTTATGGCTATACACTGTCGAGCACGGAGCAGTGGCTGGTAAAATGTTCCGCTCTGATGCTTGTGTTCACGTCGAACGCGGTTGGGATGCGTGCAGTGGCATTGGCCTCTGTACTCATGTCACTATTCGTGCTCGCACCGTTCGTCTTGGAGCCTCTCTCGATTGAGACCTTCAACCTCGCGACGTGGGGAAGCGTGGCGCCGCAGATCGACTGGTCGCTGTTTCTCTCGACAATCTTGTGGAATTACCAGGGTGGGTAAAGTTGTACTTGAAAGTGGTGCATGCTGGGATTGATATCAA
Source organism: Phytophthora palmivora (assembly GCA_008079305.1). Lineage (NCBI taxonomy): Eukaryota > Oomycota > Peronosporomycetes > Peronosporales > Peronosporaceae > Phytophthora > Phytophthora palmivora. The sequence continues at coordinate 52,951 of VOQZ01000529.1, read as the reverse complement.
TTATTTGTGCGTAGGTTGGGATTCGCTTGGGTGTGTTGCGGGCGAAGTCAAAGATGGTGGCAGGACCTACCCGATTGCTATTATGATCGCAATGATTCTGATCACTATTAACTATGCCTTTCCAGGTATGTGGCAAATGTGTGCTCACAGACCTTAGATATACTCACTTGTGTTACAGTTGGTGCCGGCATAATGGTGCAGTCGGATTTCTCCCAATGGCACGAAGGCTCTCTGGAAACGATTGCCATGACGGTTGCTCCTTGGCTGGGCATCTGGGTTGGTATGGCTGCAGTCGTTGCCACGCTAGGCGAGTTCAATGTCGTGATGGCGTGCAGCTCACGCGCGTTGTGGGCGACGGCAGACTACAAGATGCTGCCGTCCTGCCTTGCAATGGAGTGGAAGCGCTTCGGAACACCCATTGCGGCAGTGATCTTCCAAACCATGACCACGGGTGTGCTCATGAACTTCTCGTTCGAGTTCCTGGTGGTGCTCGACACCTTTTTCAACAAGTACGTAGTCACTGTTGCCCCTGCAACTATGATACCAGTAGTGTCTGACGTTCTGTCTGTCGCTATGCTATGCAATCGCAGTCTCACCTTGCTACTGGAGTTCTTTGCGTTCCTGCGCCTCAAGTACATCGAGAAGGACACGGAGCGTCCGTTTGTGGTCCCGTTCGGTACTCCCGGTGCATGGGCGATCACGCTTCCCAAGATTCTAGTGCTCTCGGGTGTGCTGCTCGCGCAGAAGACCCACGTATGGGTCACCTGTGGGTTGTTCAATCTAGTCGTGTCCAGCGCATATTTGGTATGGCGTCGCTACCAACCAGATTTCCAAGCCACGCACGAGTCCCCGACCACTGCCTATGGCACTGGTCGTCTGTCTTAGCGACCGTGTGGATTAGCATCTAGTATTCCTATCGACTAGCACTTGCCGATCCAGATTTATTACCTGCAATTTTTCAGACCGTCTTCAAAGCATTGTGATGACTGTTAAAGCGGCAATGACGTGTTTCTAGACGCTATTTACCAAATGAAGTGAGTGATAACGCTACAATGTGTAGTACTGAAGTACAGTACAAGCTACTGAAGGAAGAACAGGGACAATATGGCGATCATTGTAATCCCATCAATTTCTATTGTAGATGGCTAGCACAATTGCTTCTTCTTACCAGTTAGCTGGACGCGTGGCGATCCAGTACAGCGAATTCGTTCGCGAGCTGCCATCGTCGAAGAAGCTCATATCTTGGACCTTCGTCCACGCACCCGCCGGATCGATGATGGCCAGATCCAGGTACGCGTATCCCTTCCAACGGTCGTCAATCGGGTCTTCTACACGGTCGAAAGCCTGCTGTTGCAAAATTGGGTACTCCTCCTGGACATACGCAGGCTTCAAAAACGCATCCGTGATCGGCGTAAACGGGATCATGTTGATCAGGTGCATGTGCTCCACTTGGGGGCCAAACCACGTCGTGTACGACACCTTTGTGGCAGCAACTTGCCCTGTCATCTTGTTAGCAGCGTAGATCGGCTCGTAAATGTCCGAGCTAGACGGCATCTGCCAGTACGTCTGTGCACCGCGGATCTCGAGTGCGAGCAATAGGTGACCTATATGTTCTATCTCCGGAACCTTGAATGACTTGCCCACCAGATATACTCCATAGTAGGCGTTAATTGCTTCACTCACACTCTCCTGGGACTTGCCACCTTCGAGTGTGTAGACACCGCTGGCAAACGAGTGTCCATCGAACCAAGAGAAGTGACGCGTGAACGGGAAGAAGGTGCTGAAACACAAACACTATCAGTACCAATGTTGTTTGCCCACTTCTGACAAATACTAGAAAGCAACAAAAACCTACTCAGTCTGGTCGGGGCTAGCAATGTCGCGAACAATTGATATCACAGCTGCCTTGTGCGTCTTGACGAAGTCTGGGCGGAACTTGCCCACGACAGCGACGGCGTACAAGAAGTAGCCATAGTGGAAGTGCTGTATAAAGCATCACATGATACAACAGAGTGTTAGTTCATGTACACAATGCCCCGATTTTCACGCCACTAAGTACTTGTACGTACGTGATCGTTGTACCATCCGTTGCCAAAGTCCGTCATCCAGAAGACACCCTTGAGTCCATTAAGCGAGCACAAGCCACCCCAGCTACGGTCGTACACGAAGTGATCACTGTTTTGACCCAACATCCACGGGGTCAACCACTCCTCGAGCTTGTCAAGCATATCATCACGGAACTCGTTCTCGCCGAGCTTGTCAGCTATGAGAACCAACCGGGCCTGGCGACCAATCTCTTTCCCGAAGTAGTAAGGGTCATCGGCCTCTGGTGTGTAGTTAGAGTCGTTGGCCAGAGCAACTCTGATCGCTTCCAAATACTGAGGCTGGATCTGCACGTTTTCTTCTTGGAACGAGGCCGTGGGTAGAGCCTCTTGTAGCTCCCAGCAGCTGCCGAGCACCGCCGTCATGTTCGACTTGAGCGTACGGTGTCCAAACTGGCCAAGTACCTGGAAGGCATCACTGTCTTCCTTGAGTGTCGCCGCATGGTGTGGGTTTGCAAGCATGAGAAGTTCAGCGGTCGAAGTGGAGTTCAAATTCGGCTCACCGAGATCGGGGAATCGCTTCGTTTTCCAGCAGAACGAGAACGAGGCCTTGGTATCACCCACGTCCGTCGTAATTGAAGAGCTCACTGGGTAAATGGCTGCAGCCTTGTCTAGAGCATCAACAACAGTATGCGGTGCTCCCTGCGGGACAATCGCAAGCCTAGCGGTACCCGTGTAAAAGTCCGTATCCACGAGACGAATATTGGTGGGGGTGGTGAGTTCGCCACGCCAGTTGTACGGCCTGTAGTCCTTCTCATTCGCAAACTGCAGCTGTAGCGTACGCACCTTGTCAAAGTACAAGATCCACTTTTGTTGGGCTTTTCCAGTGCCATGCGCACTCTCTCCAGCGCTGTACACCTCAATGTCGAGTTCGAAGCGGCTATTAGTCCACGTCTGCAGTTCGTTCCAAGGAGCCAACGGATCCTTCTGCTGCACCTGTTCACCATTGATAGCTAGTACTGTAGCATTAAACTCCAATACAGGGAGCACATTCTGGTACTCCACAGTGACGTAGGGCGAGCCTCGCACCATCGGCACCTTCATCCACTTGTTATCTTCCCCATAGTAATACTGCAGCAACACGGACAGCACGTCGAAGGTCACAACATTTCTGGACGTACTGTTGCCGTCTCCCAGCAAGGCACTGGCCGTCTCATTGTCGTTCAGCGCCTTGCGACTGTAGGCCGTAAAGCTGGCGTCCACGTTAAAGTATTCTGTGACGGCGGTCGTCGTAGCCACGCGACGAGAGTCTCCGTATGAAATGTCCAGTCTCTTGGGCAGACTGCGGACTGTGTAGGGACTGAGAGTGACCTCGCCACCCCCCACATTGAGGCCGTGACCGTCAGCCACGAGCAAATTGGACCAGAACTCGTTGGTGGGCAGCGACCGACCGAAGGCGTTGCGACGCACGAGCTTGGGAGGGATTGGGTGGAGCTTCTCTATGAAGGGCGGCCGCATCGTCAGCAGCTCCGCGTCTGTGAGCTCCACAACGGGCGGGGCGGCCGTCGGCTCAGGTGCGGGAGTGGAGTGACCGTCGCTGGCGATGAGGATGCAGATGGTGGCTACGGCCACCAGCGCCAGGGGCACGATCACGTACAGCGCGCGGCGTAGCGGCCGGCCGCGCGGTTGGCCCAAGTGGCTCTGTAGCAGCGGAGAGCTCTCGTTCACAGACATCTACTCGACAGCCAGCAAAATATCGAATAGCAAGATACCTTGAATCACTGATTCAGAATCAGATTTAGGGATGTCCAAAAGAGTATGTCAGAACTAGCGTTTTTTACCTGTATGCACGAAAAAACGCTAGTTCGTCTAAAAGTGTATGCACGAAAAACCGCTAGTTCGTCCAAAAGTGCACCTGATTTTGAATTCAGACTAATTACTGTATTGACCAAAAAATCATTGCTTTATACACACTCATAAGCACTCACTGCAACGCAGTGCATCTCAACTACCAATTGTCCCCATCAACTTGCTCATACCCGTCAGAAAACGCCAATATTCCATGCTCTAAGCAGAGGCAGGCGTGGGCACACCAGTCTGCACCACGTGTGCACCGTCACCGATGAGTGTCAGGAAACTTGCTGGCTTGGGCAGTGCCGAGCCGAACTTGTCCGTCGGGTAACCGGCATCCAGCGTGTCCATTAATTTCTGTGCGTGCTGCTGCTGCACGAGCGCCACGATGCAGCCGCCGAAGCCACCGCCCGTCATACGCGCACCGAACACACCCTCACAGCCGCGAGCCGTCTCCACTAGGTAGTCTAACTCGGGCGTACTCACCTCGTAGTCGTCACGCAGAGACTCGTGGCTTTCAAACATGAGCTTCCCCGCCTCAGCGTATTGACGCGCGCGGATGTGCTCCACAGCAGCCACCGTACGCTCGTCCTCCGTGATCACGTGGCGTGCACGGCGATATACCACTTCATCTCCTAGTGCCTTCCGCACCGAGTCCAGTGCCGGCACAGTGGCATCACGCAGGTGCGTCACGTCTGGATGGCCGTGGGTCTGCAATGCCTTAACGGCTGCCTGACACTGCATCACGCGCTCCTTGTACTCACCACCATTTAGTTCGTGCTTGACATTCGAGTTGCACACGACAATGACGACGTCCGGGTCCTGGAAGGCCACAGGTGTCGGTTCTTTAGTACGACAGTCAATCAGTAGTGCACAGTCCTTCTTGCCGCATGAAGAGATGAACTGGTCCATGATGCCACACGGCACGTTGCAGTACTCGTGCTCGGCCGCCTGACACAGTAAAGCCTTCTGGATGGCTGACACGCCCTTGATCTCAAAGAGACTTTCGAGAAACGTAGCGAAGCCCACCTCCAGTGCTGCAGAGCTGCTGAGACCGCTACCGAACGGCACTGTACTCACAATTGCAGCATATACACCCAGAGGTTCCTTACGGTTCAGATGCTTGAGGTACTCGGCCGTGACGCCCTTGGGGTAGTTTCCCCATGACGGCTGCGTCTTGTCCAGTTGCTCCGTGTTGTCGGCCGGGAACTCCAGTACTTGGCCCGGGAAGCTCGCAGATGTCAGCTTCGTGACGGACGCAGACTCGATGGGCGAACGTAGGCCCACCACTACCGTCGTCTTGTCCAGTGCCAACGGACACACGAAGCCGTCGTTGTAGTCCGTGTGCTCGCCGATGAGATTCACGCGTCCAGGTGCGGCTGCGATAGTCAAAGCCTCACGTGGCAAGGTGGCGTACTGCGTGAAGGTGGCGTAGAAGAGGGCGACGGCCTGTTCCACCACGTCAACGCTGGATCCGGCCATGGTTCTGGGGTGGTGCGATGTTGTTGCTTGGTTGCTCGGAATGGAGATAATTGCAAAGTGAGACTGTGGATCCCAAGACTGGAGTCAAGTTGCAGTGGGCAACGAGATGAGGAACTTGCAACTGCAGTGACCTCTTTGTGCTACAGTTGACGCTGACAGTGGGGCTTTGAATCGTTGAAAGTTGGAGTGGGCGTTGTGGAATGTAGTTTGGTTTTCTTTTCTGTCGAGTGGTAATTAATTGCAATAATGGAAGCTGGAGAGGCGCATCTTTGTGTCAACTTCAACTTGTATTCACTCAATACCGGTATATACTGTCATGTAGACGAGAGAAACGCTAACTTCAACCACAGTCACTTTGCTAGTCGTCCGCCCTCAGACTGGAAATCAAGCCTTGTATGTAGAGACTCTAGCGATACTTGCAGTAGACCCCAGTCAGATATGCAATGGCGCTGCAAAATTACGCTGGTGGTAGTGTGGGCTATCAACCAGATTTCGAGGTGCTAGCGATGAATCTCGAAGCTAGTGTCGTGAGATTTTTGCGTCAAGTGTTGACCAGCACCTGGGACGAACTTCCTGAAGTTTAGTGCCGTGTCTTCGTTTCTGAAGAAGGACTGAGGCAGTTCAATTGACAAGTTCAGATTGATAGAATACTTAAACTATCGTGGTACGTGGCGATCGTCTCCTTATCATATTGTGCTAAATACATTTACAACATGCAGCTCTGCAAGAGACGACCACAACTTATCGCAGACATCCGTCACGTTGCTTGCTCTCACACATTATGATCACTTCTGTCCTAGACAATACTAGCCTGGATGAGTGATGTTGTACTGTGTGCTGATTCTGTCGAGGCTGACGATGCAAGCATTGATTGGATCGATGGATGCCACTTCAAAGCGAAAAGTGACCCACTTTGTAGTCGCTTTCCATTCAAACACAAAGCGATGGTGTTTGAAGTTGCAAGGTACGTTTCTTTCGACTGCAGGCGGCAACTCCAAAACGGTACAATGCGTACCACTTCAACAATGTTGTACCTCTTGCAACTCGTAACAACAACATTCTACCTTAGCACATCTAAAAGCTGCGGGGTTCCAGGAACACAGCTCCAAGATCAAATCGTCCAAACCGCAGTATGGAGGAGTTTAAGGCACAAAAATAGCATCAATCATCGCCCCAAGCAACCAAAGCATGGCTGGATCCAGCGTTGACGTGGTGGAACAGGCCGTCGCCCTCTTCTACGCCACCTTCACGCAGTACGCCACCTTGCCACGTGAGGCTTTGACTATCGCAGCCGCACCTGGACGCGTGAATCTCATCGGCGAGCACACGGACTACAACGACGGCTTCGTGTGTCCGTTGGCACTGGACAAGACGACGGTAGTGGTGGGCCTACGTTCGCCCATCGAGTCTGCGTCCGTCACGAAGCTGACATCTGCGAGCTTCCCGGGCCAAGTACTGGAGTTCCCGGCCGACAACACGGAGCAACTGGACAAGACGCAGCCGTCATGGGGAAACTACCCCAAGGGCGTCACGGCCGAGTACCTCAAGCATCTGAACCGCAAGGAACCTCTGGGTGTACATGCTGCCATCGCGAGCACGGTACCACTCAGTAGTGGTCTCAGCAGCTCTGCAGCATTGCAAATAGGTTTCGCCACGTTGCTCGAGAGTCTCTTTGAGATCAAGGGCGTGTCAGCCATTCAAAAGGCTTTACTGTGTCAGGCGGCCGAGCACGAGTACTGCAACGTGCCGTGTGGCATCATGGACCAGTTCATCTCTTCATGCGGCAAGAAGGACTGTGCACTGCTGATTGACTGTCGCTCTAAGGAAACAACACCTGTGGCCTTCCAGGACCCGGACGTCATCATTGTCGTGTGCAACTCGAATGTCAAGCACGTGCTCAACGACGGCAAGTACAATGAGCGCGTGATGCAGTGTCAGGCAGCCGTTAAGGCATTGCAGACCCACGGCCATCCGGACATCACGCACCTGCGTGATGCCACTGTGCCGGCACTGGACTCGGTGCGGAAGGCACTAGGAGATGAAGTGGTATATCGCCGTGCACGCCACGTGATCACGGAGGACGAGCGTACGGTGGCTGCTGTGGAGCACATCCGCGCGCGCCAATACGCTGAGGCGGGGAAGCTCATGTTTGAAAGCCACGAGTCTCTGCGTGACGACTACGAGGTGAGTACGCCCGAGTTGGACTACCTAGTGGAGACGGCTCGCGGCTGTGAGGGTGTGTTCGGTGCGCGTATGACGGGCGGTGGCTTCGGCGGCTGCATCGTGGCGCTCGTGCAGCAGCAGCACGCGCAGAAATTAATGGACACGCTGGATGCCGGCTACCCGACGGACAAGTTCGGCTCAACGCTGCCCAAGCCAGCAAGTTTTCTGACACTCATCGGTGACGGAGCTCATGTGGTGCAGACTGGTGTACCCACGCCTACCTCTGCTTAGATGAGTTCGCAATGAAGAAGGATGGAGTTTTCCTGACGGGTCTGAACGAATTGAGGTAGTGATCAGTCTGGAGGGCAGTATGTTGTTCGTTGTTGAGATCTCATGTACTTGAAAGGGTACGGTATAGTTTCATTCTAACGTCATTTTTCAGATGTTTTACTGTGACCGCCATTGATACTACTTGAAAACCCATAGGCAAAACTTCAGCGTCTCCTTCATTTCAATATTTTGGAAGGTGATTAAGGGTTATTTCTCGTCCTGCCCACCCACCACCTTGGACGTTAAACACTACGCTACCTGGACCCAGATAGCTGGGCTTCGCATAGGATGATATAGTCTTTTACCTTGTTGAATAACGTCAGGTGCACAATTACAGCAGAGTTTAGTGCTGCTCTTGAAGAGAATCTCTTCCCGATCATTTCTCATCAATTCATAAAAGTCGGAATTTATACGAGGATCCGTGCCACAGATCAGTTCTATGCCAGCCAAAACAATAATGTAATCCAAGACAATCGCCTCGCCTTCCTTCGACAACATCCTAAAATGCAGAAAGTTGCAGAGTGGGAAACGGTGAAGTAGTTAGTTGCGCGAATAATGATGACTTGGCAATGGATCAACTCACCCTAACAGCCACAAACGAGGTGCATGCTCAAGTAGAGAAAGAAACATAGATCGAAGTAGAGATATCCCCGAAAGACAGGTTGATTTATCTTATGATGGACCCCCTAAGACAACCCAGTATGCTTTAAATAGTGTGTGCTTTACAAGTCCAAACACCAGCTCGTTTGATCTACTACTGCGCCACACGCTACACATGCCACTGTGGAATCTTGAAGAGCTTCATGTGGGTTCATACCGCGGTACGTTATCTGTTTTCGGTGTGCACGAAGCACGAAACACTGGGTGTTGCCTTACCGCACTAGCTTAGTGGCAGCGCTCTTAGAACATTCAAGTACAAAAGTCGATTGATAGGTAGGACGGTAGGTTCTGCTGCTACTTCCATAACGATTTCTCCGCCGCTTTAGGCCATACTACGTACCGAGCACCAAGAATTGTGTTTTGGTCGATTAGTTTACTACTTCGAGCCCAGTAGTACGCTTGAACGCTAATGCTTTACTTTGTTGCGTTCCAGATAGCGATGATAAACACGTCCAGTAAATGGAGAAGATTTGTGAAATGTTGGATCGGTTGGGACTATTGGATGCGGTGAAAACAAAGGATTGAATTCGTGTTGCACTAATCTATTGGCCCCACAAATCCACGTCGCCAACACCTGTCGTGCAACCAGGGTGCGTGAAGCCCAATGTACTGCTACAAGCTTTAGAACTGGTGACGAGAATGACGTGGGAAAGGAGAGGGGAAGTAAAAAAGAACGCAAATGGTGTTGGTACGTGATGATCTGGTTGAGGCAACATTTGACTCGATCCCACAATTTGTGTGGAGAACTGATGTCAAGTACACGCATTGGTAGTTTTTGTTAATGCAGTAGTAGTGCGGCTGTAGGTTGGTGGCTATCGTAATGTGATCACTATTTCCATTACCCAAATAGGTTGCACTCTTCCATACTAACCTCTTCATGTACCGCTTCTTAATGTCGACAGTTCAACCTCAAGTGCTATCTTTTAAAGTATGAAGATAGAATGCTCGTATTCCGCCAACATGTTAGGGCAAATTGTTACCAAGTATTTGCAGCATAGGAATTGTGTATCGTCTGTGTAAATCATTTCTGCATCCTATCCAAAGGCGAGCTTCAGAGATGGAGCAGCATGTGGCTGTCCAAGTGTCCTCAAGGCCCCCCTCCGCGAGTCGTAGGGCTGTCTACATCGACCAGGTTCGTTCGGTTGCACTGAAAGACTCTACTCTCTTGATTTAGTTGATGAATTGTGTTGTAATTTCTACAGTTGAGACACAAATTTCAGTCTAACGATGCTGTCTGGCAAACGACTATCGCCACAATTCAGAGTTTTAATCACAGTCAAAAGGTGGAGTTTCCAGCCCTTTACCAACTTTTCATGATAAAATGAAGTTTGAAAACATAAGTTGTGGTGTAGCTGGCAGAAGAACGGAAGTTTTGGGAGACTTTCATGATGCTTCTGGCGGTAATCGCCATTGGATGTGTGAGTGTGGAGGGGGAAATACTAGGGGTCGAGCTGGCTCAGTTGGTTCAAGAAGGGAGGTCCTCTACGACCTCACTATCCTATTCGACAGTGTGTATCGTACTGAAGGGAGTGCTTTCAGGCACATCAGGACTACTAGTATATGCATTGGTCATGCTTTATCGTGCGTTTTTCTGGTTCATGACGTAATTAAGAGTGATCTAATGCAGTATTGCTGACAGGAGTCGTCTGCAAGAGCAAGATTTTGGCGAAACAATTGCCACCCAATGCTACCTTTTTTAGCGCATATTCCGGGCTACGGAGGTTAGTAGTTTGTGGATCTGTCTGTCTTTGAATGTGTGATTCTGACCTTCTTGGAAGTCGATTTTTGCTGGAAGCATTAGTTTGTATAATTCACATGCCACTTCTAAGTGCTGATCGCAAAATATGGCGTTGGGGGGAGTTTGACGTCTTGTGTCTGGATCAACTGGGTAAGTCAAATCAAAACTCATCTTAACTACACTGTCATCTAATGCCATCTGCCCATGCCGATGTATTTGCAGACGTTGTAGTGTTCACACGGATTTATTTGTTAGGTCGAGTGTTGAGGAACGGACTAGGCTTGAATTCTACATCACACAAAGCTCGTCTAATCGGTAAGGACAAAATCTTCGAAATCTCCTGTGGCTCGCTGTTCATTTATTCTGTCCCTACGATGGTTTGTTGAGGTTCAATTCACCGTGTGGATTTATCGTCAATCTGGCTCGCGATCAAGTTTTCCTTCCAGAAAATCCCGTTCGAGTCGACCGTGGCGCTATTGAGTATCGATTGGATGATCACATCTGCTGCGGTGAACTTTTTTGAGCGGTGAGTAGCTGATTGTTATCTGCTACACGTATTGTAACTTGAACTTGTTGCTTTGATTTATCTAGAGCGAGTAATCCGACGCTGTCGAACACTAGTGATACCTTGTGGATTACGATAGTTACAATTACAGGAGTTGGCTACGGCGACTCCTTCCCATTGACGTTAGGCGGCAAAATCGTCATCGCAATTGGTGGTATCATCGGTGGCATGATTATCGTGTGCTTGCTCCGTGTGGTTCTCATCGACGCGCTACAACTGTCTCCTCAAGAACAAACGGTGCTTAATGTCGCGCGATTCTATCGCTATATTCGCCAGCGCAAAGAGAGTGCTGCTGTGTTGATGCAGCAAGCCTGGAAGTGGCACCGGGCTAAAATGTCCTCCGCCAGCAACCACCACACCCGCAATCAGAAGATCCGTATGTACGCTGCTGCAGAAGCATTTCGTCTCCATCGATTCACACAACAGCCAATCTTGGCAGCGGACATGTACTCGAACTCGTTATGGTTGACACCATCACTTTCAGGAGCAAGTATGACTGATATCATTGCCACAAGAGCCGAACGTCTTCGAGAGAAGATTGAGACCCAATGTGCAAGCAGTTGTAGCGAGCTGGAGAAGACGATGGATCTCTTGCGATCAATCACTGGAATGCCATAACAGATGAACCTAACTTAGGCCTGCATCGAGAACCTTTTCCAGTGCAGAGTAGATATTTTCACATCTAGCTAGTATCATTCGATTTCTTACGAAATGGACGATGACTGTTTAGGAATGCGAGAACACATAATCCTTGCAACGGATAGCGAATTCTAGTTGAATTGTTGGACGAATCAAACCTGGCTACATCACGCCTGAGTCATTACGTGTATTGCTAGAGGTTCGCGTTCAAACTGAATTCTCCAACAGCCGTTGATGACAGCTACGAGAGTAAACGTCCCGGCAGTCTAACTGGTGGGGATTAAATTTGTTTGGAGGCGGAACCGTTCGGATATTTGACGTTGCGCTCACTTGAGTCACGACGATCACAACTGCGATGGCGACAACTTAAAAGAATTTCATCGTCTCGATTTCTTGGTCTTATTTAGGTCGATCTGATTGTTGTGATGCGAAATGAAGAGTGAACGCGAAGTTGCAATGCGCTTAAGACGACATTGATTTCATAGTCGATATTTCTGCTTATAAATGCTGTATTAAATGTAGAAGCAGGTATATTACAGTGCTGGCGGATAGTATACTGCCACCCCGATTTTTTGCTTTATTTTATCCAATACGAGGCGTTTTGCGACGGGCTTTTGTCCAATTAAAAGAGCGATCTAATACGAAGCGAACGCTACTCGATTCATTTCAATCTGATACGTACTTCCGATGCAACCGTAAAAAATGTTGAAGTTGAAGTTGACGTACCTGGCGGTTACTATACTGCCAGTTCGGTTTGCGCGACTTGTACTAGTTGTTTAACGCTTGAATTGCACTCAGTACTTGGTCTTAGCCCCATGGAGCTCCAGTGTAGCGATGCACCGCTTTGGCATAGACTCAACCAGTTTTGTGATGAGATCCTGCCCGATCGCAGCCCACGATGCCTGGATCGTCTCGATGAGGTCTTCACGTGTCTGAAATTGTCGTCCATGAGCGTAGACAGCACGAGCTAGGATCCCCCACATATTCTCAATGGGGTTCAGGTCGGGCGACTTGGTTGGCCAGTCCATCACGTCCACGTTTTCCTCCTTCAGGAACTCCTTCGTGGCCCCTGAAGTATGGATTGAGGCGTTGCCCTGTTGAAAGACACACTCTCGGCCGTACACGCGGTCAATGAACGGCAGCAAATACTCTGCGATAGTATAGATGTACCGCTCACTGTTTTGATTTCCATCTAAAATCACCAATTCAGACTTACCACTAGCACAAAATACAGCCCAAACCATGACACTTCCTCCGCCACTTTGGCGAGTAGAGTAGATCTCGGGTTCGCGGCGCAAATCGTGCCAATAGTACTGCATGCAGTCTGGCCCGTCGAGGTTGAACTTCTTTTCGTCTGAAAAGACGCAGTTTCCCCACTTTGTCACGTCCCAGGTCACCTTAGCTCGGGCCCAGGTGAGACGAGCCTCTTTGTGCTTCTTAGTCAACACAGGCGAAGCTTTACGCTTCTCGTAGTTCATGTTTGGATCCGCCTGAAGGATTTCACGGATCCGCCGCGCACTTACAGGTAGCTCCAGCGCCATTTTGAGCTCGGCAGAGCTGAGTTGACCCTTCGAAGCTTCACGAAGCAGTCGACGACGTGCCTGCGGCTTGAGCTTTTTGGGTCTTCCCGATCGTTTAACCTTGGTGTAGCCCTCTGGATCAGATAGGAAGGCGTGTACAATGGGTCTAGAACGCTGCACACGTGTCGCTATAGCTCTTTCGCTCAGTCCTGCCTCAGAGAAGGCCGTTATCCGGTGCTGCTCTTCTTCGGAAAGTTTGGTTCCCCTGGGCATGCTGCTAACACGAATTCATGATAAACAATACATTAACATACGCACATTTAATTGCTGATCACAGGGCTAGAAGCGCATGCAAAAGCAACGCCTCCATATCAGTAAAATACGCACTGGCAGTATACTAATCACCAACACTGCCAAGCGAGTGAGGCGTTTAATCGCGGTTGCGCAGTGAGCAAGAAGCGGAAAGAGCTGAATCGAGTAGCGTTCGCTTCGTATTAGATCGCTCTTTTAATTGGACAAAAGCCCGTCGCAAAACGCCTCGTATTGGATAAAATAAAGCAAAAAATCGGGGTGGCAGTATACTATCCGCCAGCACTGTAGCTAATCAATATTAGCTAATCAACGAAAAGAAGGGCTGTAGGGGTACGATTCGATATTTCACTGCTTGCGTTCAAAATGAGGCGAGAATAATCGTCAAAGTTTATCGCTTTTTCCGTACCTTCACCGCATTATTAGGGGCACGATATTAAACTTCACTGTTTACTACGTTCAACATCTCGCGATGGGAGGCGAGAATAATCGTCAAAGTATATCGCTTGTTCCCGTATCTTTACCGCGTTAACTGCGTGTTGTTATTTGTGAATGAAAGTGTCTTTGGTCTGAATAATGATGGTGTCAATGGATGGAGGTAGTACTTTGACCAACGCGGTTTCTTTTGAGTTGGTGCGATGGTACGCAGCTTTGTAGTAGCTTAGTTCTTTAGCGTCGTCATACAGATGACAGGAAAGAGAGCGGCGCTCTCTTTCCTGTCCTTGTCGATTCCCATCGACGAGCCACCGTTGTGGCTCTGAGGCTCTCATTCAGCCTTTCGCGCTTTTGCAAGCACCGGAGGTTTCCACGTCAACCTCCTCCAAGATGCCTAAGAAGGCAAGCACCCACGGCGCTTCGGCGCCTTCCAAGTCTAAGACCGCGAGGTCGAAGACTGCTAAGGCCAAGTCGAAAGACAAGGCCGCTTCGCGCAAGGAAGCCCGCAAGGCGGCTTCCGAGGCAGCCAGCAAGCGCACCGCTGCTGCTGCCAAACAAGGAGGGAGCCCGCGACGCAGTCGCTCACGCTCCTCGTCGCCCGACGATAGGCCGAACCCTCGGTTCGCCTATCGGAACCACAGTCCTGGGGCAGAGCCCCGGTATTTGATATCCCTATGATCACGGGATCAGAGTCTGATGGGGACTCTCCTGGATCCATCAAGGATCCATCTTCTTCTCAGGATGCTCCTTCACAGGACGCTCCTGCTGATGATGCTGAATCATCCGAGGCAAAGGCAGCTTCAACGAGCTTGCCTACCAAGAACCTTACATTAGCCGAAGGTAAGGCTCGAACCCAAGCTGCGAAAGCAGCTTCTTCAAAACGGGCTGGTGAGGGTGCTGCTGCTGCTAAGAAGCGCGCAGCCCCTGGCTATCCTACTTCAGAGCCTTCAATCGCCAAGGGATTTCGATCCCTGTTCGACTCCTCAGACGAGGAGGAAGAGGAGGGGGCTGTCCCTGAGCCCCAAGAGATCTCCAATGATCTCGATGAGCAGCAGGAGCGCTATCAAGCTGCTCAACTGCAAGGCGCCTCAGAGGTATCATCCTCTGCGCCTCCCACGTCGGTGTATCCGTACGGATACCATCCACCGGGTGCTGGTCCTGGGTCTCCAATGTTCTTGGAGCACCTCAAGGCCCCTCGTGGTCTAAACCATGGGCGCACTTCGCGTGGCGCCTATGAGCGTGCCTTGGTTCGAGACGAACCACTCTTTGTCAACGACATCGAGGCCGCTAGATGTGTGCTGCTTGCACCTCACCGAATTCCTCTTAAGGAATTTACAAGTCTCCGTAAGAAACCGGAAGACCGTGGTGGGCTCTTCCCCGTGTGGGGGTACCCTTGGGTACAGCCCGAGAACACCTCAACCCAGACCCAGGCAGAAGGCTGTTCTGGAGATGGGTTTCTCTGACGAACTACACAGTTCAGGAGTTGAAAGAACTCCGGGAAGATCGCCTGCTGTCCTATGTCTTGGACCAGCGAGATCTTCGCATTGAGTTTGCCCACTTAGTCGCTAAGCGGCAACTCCACTCCGTCATGGAGGGACTTAGACAGCAGTCTAAGTCCAGCGCTCAAGATGAGCGCGGGTACGGTTCCGTCAACCCAGGGACCGTACACCGCAAGGCGGCTAAGAAGCCGCGGACAACTTACGCCCCGGCTGTTGTTGATCCCAGATCTCAACAGCGTTGGGGCAGTCAACCCGGAGCCGGTTTTCCGGCTCCAATGAGTTCTCTGACTAGGGATAACCTCGCCACCTCACAAGCAGCTGGCGCTTCCCAGAGCGCCGCCGCTCTCGGACGATCGGCTCGGCATGGAAGTGGAGCTTGCCGTTCCGATCAAGGAGGGCAGGAGGGGCCCTCACACGCGTTTGAGTACGAGGCTCCTTCTCAGCCGTATCCTTCTGGATCCTCAACTTCGGGTCGGGACTCTATGGGGTCCCTTTTAAGCGATGAGGTTCGTCAGCTTCGGGATCGCGTGTACGCGATCGAGATAGCCCTTGGGCTTGGACTTGGTGGTCAGGCTGCCGCTCATGTTGGCGATCCGGGGGCCCTTAAGATCCTTCGTCAGGATTTGGACGCTCTTGGTCGTGAGACCCGAGAGCTCCATGGGCGTGTTGACAGCCGAGTTCCGGCTTCCGCCCTGAAGGAACTCGGTAGGGGCTTAAACGACCTAAGCCATGAGGTGCATGGTCGTATGCCCTCTTATGAGCCGCAGGGGTATTCGTACCCCTCGGCGTATGGGTATAGTTCTTACCCGAGTTCTTCCCACTCTGTACCGTCATACCATTCGTATGACACTCGTGTGTACCAGCCTGTGTATCAGTCACATGCTTCGACACCGGCAGCTCCGGTTGTCCAGAGGACTCAGCCTCGTTTCGAGGAGGTGCGTTCTCACCTTGGCCTTCCTCCGGCCGAGAAGAAGGACCCAGCGGATCGTGATACCGCTTAAGACGCCCCACGTAGAACGTTGGGTGCGTCGCCATTGACTTTGGGAGGTCAATGGTGTACGCCGTGCCATGTCTGGCCAGGACCGCGAAGGGTCCGATGAAGCGGTGCTTCAACTATTGCTCTCGACAGAGCTAACCACCTTAGCGGAAGGCTTCTAGTATCTAGTAGGACCAATCCCCCTTTCCTAAACACGGTTAAGTTCCTCTTCCATGCTTGTCAGAGTACTCCTTTCGCTTATCTTGGGCTAACGCCATTGCGTTCCCAACCCAGCTGATTAGCATCAGTCTGTCGTCTATAAACGATGACAACTGTCTATTTAAAGAATCTGTCTTGATATCCGAGACCTGGGAGGAAAAGGCTTTCTGAGCCTCTCCCCCACTTACGATGGAGGCCACAGTGCCTCCCCGCAAGGTTAGCGGCACCTGGGGTGTCGTAACCCATTCAAGTAGAACGGGGTAAACCACGTTGATGCGTGTACCGCATTGTTGAGTGCAAACTCAACCATAGGCGGCTGGTCCGACCAGGACCGAGGTGCCTCAGCACAGATGCTCCGTAGAGTATCTTTGAGCACGCGGTTGACGCGCTCCGTCTGACCATCCGTCTGTGATTCTTGGTGATGCTTGATTTGTGAGAGAATTGTGCATTAGGTGGTGCGGTTCCACCGGTCTCGGCGTCAAGGTATTTGAATTCTGGCTGAAAGTGACCCGTAGCTCGAAGGAATACCTCGAAGTTTTCAGGTGAGAGGTTCATCTTCAAAGCTTCGTACCCGTCGTTGTTGATGCGGACTCGATAACCTTGTGTGCGATAGTTTGGCGAAGGGTCTCGTTCAAACACGGTGAAAGGAATGCCGTGCTTCTTGAGACCTTGTGCGAGACACAGTCCTCCGATCCCTCCACCAACTATCAGTACATGCGTGCGGTAGTCCATGCGGTACGACGGTGTGTATTGCGGGTTGCCATACGCTGCCGACTCCAATGACAAGCTACCAGAACGGCCAGTTTTGCTGAGACTGCTGCGTTCTCGTGGATGTGAACTGTTTTCTGGCTCCACGTAGCCAAAACGCGATTTAATCCAGCGGATCATTTTGCGGCGCTTGGACTCGTCGTATTCATTGGCGTCACGTGTTTGTCGCTGATCGTAGTGTGTTGCACGAGTTTGATGGTGATGGCGACTCCGTCCCATTGTGGATTGCGTATCAAGTCACGTTTCAACGGGAGGTATAAGAGTTGATTGCTTGCCTCTTGTTGGTCGGCGCTTACTTGTCTGCTTGTCTAAGACAGGAGGTTTTGTATAATGAAGAGCCCCAGACCAGCCAAGCGACCGCGCTTCCGATGAACTTCTACGTTCTCTCCATACAGTCCCGATGGATGCGGTGCGGTGACAGCGTCACGCGGCCATCAAAGTTCGACCGCAGTGCAAGTTCTAGCTGAAATATGGAAATGGAGCACCTCGAAACTGTGAAGGCACATCTACCATTCTTGACCATCGTGACTGGACGTGGAAAGTGGAAGGGAAAGCCGGGAGACCTTGCACTAGCGCTGTTGTCAACTACTCTGACATGGTTTTGCAGCGCAAGGGCTCAGCAAGTTATAGCAAGTGTTTGTCGTGTCCTCGTGGCGTGTGGTAATCTGCAGAAAGCGTTGTGATTGGTCGGTTTGTTGAAGTTGTCCAGCTCTGTGAGACTAAGATGAACCCGACTCTTTCAACCAACTCGGATGGCTCCACGGGTTTGTCTTCCCAGATCCATGGCAATGCGTTCCTGTGCCAAGGTGACCCTGATCATCGGTCAGTGACAAGTGACAGTGGTTCAGTTAACTATGACTGGGCTGAGCGTCCTCTGCGACTCAGTTGTCTTTGAGGATGCCTATGCAACTCGACGAAACGCTGTGGAAGGTGCGAGTTGAGCCGATGAAGAAAATGTTAGAATGAGCAGTAGTGTGGACTTGAGCGAGCGGTGGAATCGTTTTCAAGTACGACCAAGGACATTGACGTCGACAACCCAAGGAGATAGAGAAAACATCGGACACCACCGCGTGTTGTTGGTGCATGCGTACCCATACAGTTGATGAATGGTATTCCATTGGTGCAATGAACAGCATGTTGCTGTGTTTGAGGTGGTGGTGGAATCGTCACAGTACTCTTTCGTCAAAGTCTACAAATCATGGATCATGAAACCGAGACAATCCCATCAGGCAGGCGAATTTTGATAGAGAGAATGGTCTCAGCTGCAATGGCATGCATGGTAGTAGACGGCAGGATCTAGCTTAACAACCATCATCACCGCTAGCAACACAGACATTCAGCACTCCTGCTGGTAATTGCACACACCAGAGAGCGCCACTCCTGTCAACGTGTTGAGATCTGATAGAAGGTGCTACATTGTTTTCCGACTTTTCGTACGTGTTGTTGGCCGACACAGTTGGTCGACGGCAATCCAATGATCATGTTATTGCGTTTGAGGTTGGATTGCTGTACTCCCCACGAAACTTGTACTATGCACGGAATGTAATACTGTAGGTCCGATACACTAGTGTAGGGGAGGTATATGAAGGAGGTCGAAGTGTCCGATGGCATTGCCGATGGCATGGTCGACGTAGCCGACACAGCAGAAAACATGGTCATGAGCTCGAGAGACGTAGATGTATTCATGTAACGATAGGTAGCACATACACAATATCCAATCTCCCATTGCTACTCACGGTTATTTTACAGCCTACTTCTTCTTTGGACGTCTACATGATGGACATCTACACTATTTTCCTGTGAAGGACGCAGCGTAAAAAACGGAGCACAGTACTACATGAGCGATGAATTCTTGGCCTCCATCGAGGGTCCATAGTACTTCACTGTCGTGCATAGATCCACCTGCAATGGAAGATCACGTATTTCCCATCCTCGACGAGCAAATCACATAACAAGCGGAGGTGGTTGGCATGAGGAGCATTGATGGTCTTGCGTGCACATCATTCTCCTCATGCCAACAATCTCAAATGCTCTGTTCGTTAGTATACATGTTGTAACTCAAACCAAGTTGAAGTGCATGACTTACCATGCTAGCAATGTGGTAAGATGCTAATGCTAATTGGACTCGTCGTGTGACGACTGTCCTTGTAGTCTGCCTAGTTGGTATGCAGAACGTGTGAGTTAACAGCAGTCGCACATCTGAGAGATCTCTCTCCATCATTTGTAGAAATGGTAGATATACAAGTATATGCTACATATGTACCAGTGTGTAAGCTCAGCATGCCACGCCTCAATTGATGGCGACTCGATCAGGTGGCACAAGACCTTGGACGTGTCTACATGCAGGTGGATCGCCTTGAAGAATTAAAAGCATATACAATGTACAGTCTAGGCTGGGTCTAGCCTATCACATGCATACAAGCGAACCGCAATTTCTGTGACACAGAGGCACTCACGCTGCCGATGGTTCTACAGCTTCATTATTTTTTGCTGCAAAGGTGTGTTACAAATGCACAGTAGGTAAGTCAGCTCTATCAAGTCGTGGGAACAGAGAGTTTCGAGACCACTTGGTATCTCAGCATGTAGAGTGAAACCTATTGTGCTTCTTTCGCAGAAGTAGCCGAAGTTTATACCTGCGTTAAACGGCAATAGCAGAGACGAAGGCAAATGACAACGACATCAACAAAGTGAGTGGATTCAACAAGTGATGCGCAGTATTCCAACTTTATAAAACATTGCTGGGTAGCATATCTTGCTGTCACTGTATTGTTGGTGGTCTGAGGACCGAAGATATCATGCTGAAGCAGCCTCATCACAGACACGCGTCTATTCAGAGCTGTCGAAGGAAGTAGCAAGTGATGGCGCCGAAGCAGTAGTCGTAGCCAACATGAGGTGTAGGTGTACATGAATGCTCATTGAGCTGTTGGTGAAGTCGAGAGCATGCAAACACAGCAAACGTTCTACTTGCTGCGTTGCATATCCCGAACAATTTCTGCACATAAGTCGTACGAACTCTACCAATACGAACGAGATGTCTGTAAGTAAGCATTCACAAAGCGAAGATATTACTTTTGCATGTCGAACTTCTACAGGAATACATACAGTGTCTACACTAATACATATCTCAATCATATTGACAACTACCACCTTGTTGACGTTGAGAGAAAGTATGCACTCCACTTCAAATCAAATCTGCGCGCAAGAGCATGCTGTCGAGACACCTACGAGGAGCATTACACATACATATAAAAGATGATTGCCAACCGGTCTATAGACGATGAAAATGGATCGCCATCCTTGAAGATACAAATAAACGCATCAGACTCAGACATGTGTGGTACGAGTCGAACAGGGTCTGACGGGAGAGGCCTCTATGTGTAGGCCGACTCAATTGATTTGCAGTTAGTTTAACATTTTGGCGTGTAGAGCTCAAGTCACCGCTGCTCAGTGCTTTTGATTACCAGCTTTCATAGGTAAAGTAAGTTGCCTATCCCTCCCACCAGGCATTACATTGCGCTGTCACGCTCTCGCGCTACTGACAATCGCTGCTGTTGATGAAGCAGATGAACAGGTGCCATGATGAAAGCAAGAACTAACGCCAGGCACGGCTCTAACATGTCGAACCGGTCTATAACGCAGTGCTTTGACATGTCGGTGTCAGCAATGGCCCGTTGCCAGTGGGCCACCAAAGCAAATACGTGAACAGCGCCACCTGTGTTCGCGTTAAGGTAAATGTTGCAATTGAAATGTTCGAATGCAGCGAATGTATACACTGTCATGTAAACGCGACACCGTATAGTGCAAGGATACCACCAGATCTATCAGATAGCGCTTCCAGCATTGTATTTCAGCGCCTCACACAACTACGGCGAGCGATTCATGGATAACGCTATTGCGCTAGGTGACAGCAACAACTAGGATGCATCAACAAGCGCCAGTCACCACGTAGGACCACCTCCCATGCGAGTTCCTGCCGTATTTGACTACATGTCGCGGTCACATATCGGTCTCCATCAGGGTGCGAATCCGTCTACATAGCCAATCTACCCAACCTACTTCCCAACTCACGACCGCCATGACCACTACGAACACCTTGACCGCTGTCCCCATTGAACTATTCTTCTTTCGAGCCGATTTCGTCAGATCCATCACCACAGGAAAGCAAAGAAACGACATGTGGCCAACACCTCCATTATGGTCGAGCATCCCATTTGTGACTTCCAGCTGAGTTGGTACCATTGGCGCTAATGGAAAGGTAATAAAGACACACCCCTGAGTGCGCGCGTGGTTACACTACCTGTTTGCATTGGAAAATGATAATGGCGAAGGCGAGTAAGGGTGCACTCGCATCACATTAAGCTGGAAATGGGGAGATATATCCAACGGTTCGGCGACTTTGGCAACTAAACAAGTTTATTTTTACTGTTATGAGTTTCTAGCTCGAACGAACTTGTGGAGAAGTGGGCACCGTGTATTTCTACATGACTTGTGTGCTGGATCTCGTGGTTTCGGTCTCCATGGCGTTCCCGGTGCAGTTCCGAGGTGCGTATAAGGTCCTCATTACTTGGAGCACGCTTCAATGTCTAGATTTGTCAAATTTGTCAGCGGTAGCGAAAAGTTTGGGTCGAATGTGTCCAAGGTCTGGGTGAAAAACCCGTCCGCTGTCAAGATCAAAAGACCCATCAATCGGGTTGACTCGAGAACTACTGGTGTCTACGCCATCAGCATCAGGTTGCATTTGGCGCTGTGGCACTTGTCTTTACGGTGTCGCAATGGCAGCGGTTTGGTGTGTCAGATTTGATTGCTGATGGCAGGACTAACATGGAGCGGTTCCAAGAAATGTTGTGCAGATGGGATCGCAGCAGAAACCAATGCCATGGAGTGTTACCCAACCTGCGTCTCGGTGTCCCAGGTGGAAGCAAAACCCAGACACTTTGCTGTTAAAACCTGCACAGCGATTTGTTCATGAAGTCGTTTACGATTGTGTTGATACTGTACCTGCGAACTAGTTAAACATGAATATTTTGGCGATTCATTTATTGAATGTTATGTCTATCTCACCTTATTGGTCCTCATGACCTGCATAGCTCTTTAATGTCAGTTTTCAGCAATGCATTGCAATCAGTTTAGATTTTTGTTCAATTGGTTAGAACGTTCGCCCAGGTTGGACGAGCTCATGAACGTATGCTCCGCTTGATAATGGGAGGTTCAGCTTCTGACTGTTATCTATAAGTTCGCGACTGTATCTCCTGAATTTGGAGCTAGTGTAGAGGAGCTGAGGTAAGTCTTGTGAAAACAAGGTTATCAACCTTGTTTTCGCACATTCGCTGGTTTTTCAGAAATCAAACACACATACGACCATTCTTCTGTTGTCGACAAGGAATATAGTGAGTATGTTTGAATAGAGTGTTTCGCACATCGCAGATGAAGGAAAGGACAGCAACAGCACATGTAGGATGGTACAGTTTGCCAGTAGCATCTAGGGTGTGTAGGTGGTAGTGATTGCGTAAACCTGAATAAAAGTACTGAAATTCCTTTCTCAAAGGGCGCCCTTGTCAAATCTCAAGATAGCAGCACTAGCCAATAGTTATGCGAGAATTGAATCCCAAGATAAATCTTTCTCATAAGGAGCCCCCAGTCGACAGTGTAGCGACAAGACCGTTCTGGTGCTTAAGTAGTTTAATCGTTGGTTGTGAACGGTCGATTCAAGCCACTAGAAATATGGCACCATATGCGCCACCCAAGGGTCGAACAAGGATTAAAAGTGTGCGTCAGAATCAAAGCGTTGCAAAGTGGGTTCCGTAAGCTTGCTATCCCTTCTGACAAGCGTGAGTTTCCGCCGGTAGACCCAGTATTGTATGAAGCCGATGTCACAGAGCTGGTTGATAAGTTAGAGGCGTTAAAATTAGCTGAAGCGGTCAGCGAGGACTTCGCTTTCGATACCAATTAAAAGAGCACTTCTGCTTGCATTTCATTGTAATGTATTTCAAATCTTAGCATGTGTTTTGTACTCTTGTAATGGGGGGCGCCCTTTGAAAACGGGATTGTTAATGACGTGAACCTCGGCACATTGCAGTCACTAAGTCGGCGGCAATATGTATCACGATTACTGCGGACGATTCAAGCTCAGCTGACTTTGCACTGATTACCATGTCGATAGTCAGTGTCAGGGAGGCTTAGGCTAATAAGACTTACACTTGCATATTATCTTGTCGATACATGATATCTCGAGTGATCTCTGCTGCTTCCAGTTGGTCAAACGCGACCTCTTAGTTGTTATACGACTCGGTTTTGTCGTGTGTCGAGTCTGTCGTGGTAGCTGGAGTCGTCGTGGATGATGACGCCGCAGTGAAGACGTGTGGGTAAACACACGTCGGATGTGCGAACCTGCAGCCGATACGAAGACGAAGTCGAGACTCATCGACTTCCAGCAATCGGCTGGCACAGGTAGGCTCTGCAGTGGAGCCGAGGCGTGGCCCGAAGGCTTCACCCTCTGACATGTTTCACATGTCTTGACATGGTGTGCCACCCACTTATACATGCGGGGCCACCAAAATGTCTGAGAGACCATTTGATAGGTCTTCTCCCGGCCAAGATGGCCACTTACCGGCGCCTCATGCGCCTCCAGAAGTATGTCATACTTCAGATCGTCGTCGTTTGGAACGACAACCCGAGGAGGATCTCTAGGGTCTACTCTGTAGTGGAGTAGCCCATCGGCCAGCTCATAGCGATGGATCCTTGCCCTCGGACAAGAACCGCACCAGTGATGTGTAGTTCTCGTCCACTTGATACACTAAGCGTATCCGAACGTATAGATCAGTCGGATCGACGCGACAATGCATCGGCAAGCACATTCCGATTGCCCGGCTTGTATTCAACGCGGAAGTTGTATTCCGCGAAGAATGACAGCCACCTCGCCATCCGCTGTGACAGATGCGGCGAGTTGGTGGCAGTCCACAAGGACGCGTGATCGCAAGGGTCTTGGGCACAAGCGGTGTACTCTAAACTGGACGAGAGCATACTTCATTGCAAGTGGCTCCTTGTCATGAACGGGATAGTTCCGTTCGGCAGCCTTCAGCTGCCTGGACTGGAAGGAGATGACGCGTTCGCGTCCTTCCTCGTCCTTCTGCAACAGTGCACAGCCTATTGCATAGTCAGAAGCGTCCCAAACGACACTGAATGACTAATTCTCGTCCGGCAAGTCCAGGACTGGCGCTTGCTGTAAGCTCGCCTTGATGGTGTCAAAAGCATCCTGGTGCTGTTGCTCCCAGACCCAGTCGGCATCTTTCTTTAAGAGATCCGACAAGGGTCGAGCTAGTTCAGCGTACCCTGCGCTGTACTTGTGAAGATAGTTGGCTAAGCCCAACCACTTCCGGAGGTCCTTCTGTGACCTCGGGGTCGGCCAAGCCGCTATGGCCTTGACCTTCCCTGGATCGGCGCGTACGCCGACCCTGCTGACAAAGCAGCCGAGGGCTTTTATCTCCTCAGCTGCAAAGACGCATTTGTCGATGTTGGCATAGAGCTTGTTAGCTCTCATGACCTCAAACACTCGACGGAGGTGCTTCAGATGCACCTCCATAACCGTCTGGCCATCTTCGGCACGGCTATGGACGAATATCGTCAAAGTATGTCTGTGCGAACGTACACAATGGTCTAAACAGTTGTGTGACCAAGCGACTGAACGTCGCTGGGGAATCCGATAACCCCTGTGGCATCACTAGCCACTCCCAGAGCATCCCGCTCGGGGTGCTCACTGCGGTGAGAGGAATATCACTCTCCCGCATCTGGATCTGGTAGTATCCGTCTACCAGATCCAGGGCACTGTACAGCGTACAACCCGACATGTTGTTCAGCAACACATCCTTGCGAGGGATCGGCGTCTGTGCCGGTACCGTCGCATTGTTCAGCTTGTTGTAAGAGTGAACCAGGCGCCACTTCCCGTTCGTTTTACGAACGCAGAAGGTTGGCGTCGAGTGCGGGGACTTCGATTTTCGCACAATACCCGACTTCGCCTTCTCGGCGAAAAAGGCATCTATGACCTCGCACTGCTCGCGAGGTAGAGGCCACTGCCTCGTGACACAGTACTTTGTGTCAGGCACGAGGTCAATCTCGTACCGAACTCCTCGATCCGGCGGGAGTTAGGATGGTGGGTGCTTCGACACCACATCCGAGTATTCCTTCACAAGAGGATACACTGGATCCTCCGGGTTCTTGAGAATCTCAGAACCCAAGCGCGTTGCACGCTGCTTCGTGAACCCCTCCAGGACGTCCTCGTCCATTACGGAGGAAGAGTTCAAGTCTTCAGGAGAGGTCTCCGGCTTCAGGAGCACCATCTCCCCAATCTTTCCGGCCTTCAACTCGACCAGGAAGTCCTTCATGGACAGTTCCTCGAAGTGATGCTGACACTTCAGGCAGTGCCTCCAGATGGACGGCACCTGCCTTCACTTGACGACCGGACACGCCGGTGGAGTCTCAGACTCCGAGTGTGGTACTTGGTTATCCACACGGGAGGTGCGCAACGATACCTCCGCCCTCGTACTGGTCTTCTTGACCCCGCGTGGAACTTCGTTACCCACGCTAGAGACGCACGCAGCGCTCTCATTCATCTTCTCGGTCTACTCGACCTCGCGTGGAACTATGTTACCCACGCCGTAGGCGCTCTCAGCGTCCTCCTCAACAGCGTCTGCTGTTTGCGGAACTAGGTTACCCGCTTGTGGACCTATGTTGCCCACCTGTGGACCTATGTTACCCACACAGGAGACGCCTTCAACGACCTTTGCTGCTTGCGGACCTGCGTACCAAGGAGAAGCCAGCTGCACGATACAGCGAGATGAAAATAATCAAGTTGCGTTAGGAGACATACACCGCGTTCAGGACTTTATAAACCGTGTAACAACAATTGATATCCTCTCCTACTGTAGAACTTCGAAGTAGTACCTTTTGCTATTGCCTTGCACCAGCCGTAATTGAGTGCCATCAGACCAAACAGAATCAGAGATCAGGACCACGAATGGCTAACTTCATTTCCTTTTTTCAAGTCGTCAAGCAGAGTATAAGTCTTCTACATCACTTTCTGCAAGTCTTCCGCAAAGCTACGTAGCTTTTTATTCTTTTTCATCGCTTTTAACAGGCCGTGCCTGTAAGAAGAGGAAAAAAGGGCTAAAATGGTGGGAATCGGCGAGTTACCAAAATCAGGTCTTTGCTAACAAGCAAAATAATTAACTGCATTCGATAGCTGGGGATTTCATACCTACTGATAGGAGGCGTTTTTGTAGAAATGAATAGTATATGAATCATTATCTTCATCGCCGCCAGGTGCCTTCCTAGTGTCTTTCTTGTTGATGCTCAAAATTTTTAAAAATTTTCCTGCGAGAGCCGGGTAATGATCTTCCCTCGATTTGCTTTTCGTTTGATCGTGCCTGACCACCGAAATTCACCTTGTGTAAGCAAAGCGTGCTAAACACTTCATTCGTAGCACATTCACTTTGTCACAGCTTTTTGCACCACAACGATAGCGTTTTCATAAGCAGATCTTGCACCATCCACACTAGTTAATGCTGCCTCACCAATAGGCCATCATCGTATTTGAAATGCCAACCCAATGACGTCAAATCACATCGGCTATCAAACCCCCCGCTTATGTGTATCACAACGCGACGCCAGATTATCTAAATCTCTGAAAACTGTTCTAACGGCACTAGTTTGGAGTTTGCTGCGTTGGGGTTCTAAATACAAGATATAGCTTTGCAATGTTATTGATACTGTCCCATATATATGTAAAATATTCTTACTATGATGTTGTAGCTACAGCAAATCCATTTGAAAAATCCCGGAATTAATATTTTTCTGTACCCCACCCGATTGTGGCCTCTTCTTACAGGCACCACCTGTTAAAAGCACCGGAAACTGGCTTTTTGGAATGAACTCCGACAAAGTACTGACAACGTAAGCGTCGTCGGCATAGAACTTATCACCCATTTTCCCTCTGTACTTTAGCACGTACCCCATCCAAACAAGCAGGATCTGTTCATTCAATCGATGACCAGTGTCTTTTAGTTCCTGGAGTACCTTGTGTGGGGTATTATATAGTCTCAGGGAGGCTTTTAACCCCAGCTTGAGCGCTATCTTGGCAACTGCGTCGTCTAGGAATGCGATTCCTCTTTCTTCACTGCCCACGACTTCATTGTTGACGTCACCATTGGTGTTACCACCTCTCAGAAATCGTACTGTAGCTGTAGCCTTCTCTCTCATGTCAGGTGATTGAGTTTGTCGCGGCAATTCAGCCATTCCGTCGGTTAACTCGAGATGAGACGTAACAGAACTGGCCATGCAGATCATGACCAAAATTACGGCGTATAATGGTAGCACGAATCTTCTGGGTGACGCCATTGAAACTTGGTCTGAAGTGAAGACAGGAAGTAGTTGCGCAGCAGTTAGTTCCTCGAAATATCAACCAGGTGAACTAGGTCCGTGTAGTAAGCAGACCCACTTGTGAAGTGACTAGATTGCATTGCCAGTTCAAACGCAGTTCCGATATATGTCCCTACCTCGTAAATATTTGGTTAGAAGTACGTCATCACTGATGACTCATCAGATAGTTAAAAAGCATTCGAGACTTTCTCGATTAGAATTGGACGACTGGAGGGCAGGGGCAGGCTATCGATATCTAATTAGCAGCACGTCATCAAGTGGCTTACACTGTACGTTTTTCGAAAAAATATCTGCCGATCATCAAGTATGAATTGCAGCATCGTGAAAGTCATGCATCAATCGGAGCAAAATGTTTTCCACTTGCGGAACACGTAACAGTTGCACAACGTTGTCACGTTTTACCACCAGAACGCAATCACGAATGCTGCACTCGTTCTTCTTGTCATTGAAGTCCTTGCATAATTGCAATGCAACCCTTGTCTTTCTTATACGCGTGCTTGATGGCGCGCACGAAATTATCATCCTCCCCCACCGTTAAGAGTGAGTGTCCGATAATCGCCACAGCCGGATGTAGTTCTGTTGAAAACGGATTGAACGCTTCCGCGCCTTCAATCAATAGCTTGGCTGCTCGCGCAATGAATTGTGTTTGGAAGATAAACATCCCCACAGATGTGACGGAGACTGGGGGGTGAGAGAGCGTCGGCCACAACGTTGCTGATGCCTTTCTTGTGCACCAGATCAAAATAAAATTGCCCAAAAAATGCTAACCAACGTGCCATCTTCGGAGACACGTTAGGATGATGGAGGAACCACCGACAAGCGGAGTTGTCAGTGTGTACCGAAAATGGTCGCCAAGCAAATAACATCGCCATCGTCCGAGACAATTTTTGATTGCGTATAACTCTTGTTCGTAAACTGTAACGGGGTTACACGTGAGGTTACCCTTTTCGTCTGTATGACACAAGGGTTACCTCTGTTGAGGAGTGTGGCCTCAGGTCCACTCATTGAGCTAGTATCTAGCGTTAGCTATAGGCTATAGTGAGGTGCAGGTATTCGCACCGTAAGCGGCAGAGCCGCAAGATCAATACATTCAGTTTGCATTTTATCTAGTCCTACGGACTGTGTTTGGGTTCTCCGATAGAACCCTCCCTTTGACTCTCTGAGTCGTACGTCTTCCTCTGACGCAAAGCTACGGCAGCCCTGCTGCAAGTGGTAGCACTTGTTGGTCAATCCCTCACCTGAGTCTGACTAGACTGTTCCTCTGTGAGGATGGAACAAGCTGCGTTTGCAAACCTCGCCCCCGGGCAACAAGAGGCGCTTAAAAAGCTGATGTCCATGTTGGGCCCAGAGGGCGTGGCGCATCTTGCTTCGCAAGGCCCGGACGCTATCAACGCGCGTCTCGAGGCTTTCTCAAGTTATGAGAATGCTCTGCTGGAGCACATTCAGAAGAGGATGAGCACGGCGGCTCCCTCAATGACAGCACCCACGCTGCAAGGGTCGACCCGACCAAAACCACTCATGTTGAGTGTCCAGTCCTTCGAAGGGAAGGAAGGAGAGAACCTCATGCTGTGGATCAGAGAAGTTGAGATGGCCATGAGTTCGGCCTTGCTCCAGACTGAGCACCAGCGCGTAGCGCTTGCGATTTCTAAGCTCAGTGGGCGAGCGCGTGAGTGGGCACTCACGAATGGGTCGTCAGTTGACGGTGCCTTCCCGACATGGGATGAGCTGAAGCGGCAGCTCTCGCGAGTATTCTTGCCCCCGAACCATGCGTATCGCGTGCGTTCGCGCTTCTTGGCATGTCGCCAGGGCAAGAAGGAATTACTGGACTACGTCCAAGAGCTCCGAACGCTCATTGCTGGCATGTTTGCCGATCCTCTACCGGAGGTAGTCACCACAACGGTGTTCATGGACGGTCTCCGGACCGGTGTGGCGCGCACGGAAGTCTTCCGTAGCCGCCCATCCTCGTTCGAGGAGGCTGTGGCCGTGGCGTTGAACGCCGAGCACAACTTTAGGTCAGCCCGCATGGACTGGAGTGTGCCTCAGGCGAGTCCGCCGGAGGGTCCGGTGCCAATGGACCTCAGCTATGCTGAAGATGAAGCTGCTGAGCTTCGAGCTGCTGAGCAGCGTCGTGGCATTCGTCGCTGTTTCTCCTGCGGTAGTACAGACCATCTTAGGACGGGCTGTCCGTTGCGCAGATCGCGCAAGGCTCAACTGAGCCGAAACACCGCTTCGAGTCGGAAATCTGACTCGTCGCGGGGAAACGACCACTCCCAGTAGGCGCGAGGCCGCCTGCTGGGGAAGAACTAGGTTCTGTTGTACCTCAGGGAGGTAGAGGTCAGCAGGGCTTGGCCCCGGAGAGATCGATATTCTCTCAAAAGAATCGCGTATGGAAGCCGGGCTTGCTGGTCGTTGAGGCGACCGTGAAGGGCTTTGAGAAGCCGTGGATCGTGTTGATCGATTCGGGTGTGCCGGGCAATTACGTCCGGCGCACCACCGTGGAAGGTAGTCAGCTGTATACTGAGGCGCTGCGAGCGCGTGCTAGTGACGTAGTCACTGTCCGTCTAGCGACGGGAACCCGTGTTACGGTGCCCAAGGTCCCATTGGATTTGGGCGTGAAGTTCTTAGACTTCGACAGCAGGGAACGCTGTTTGGTCTTAGACCTGGACTCGAGGTATGACCTCATACTTGGCATGTCGTGGCTGGAACGCCACGAGCCATGGATCGACTGGAAGTCGAAAACATTAGGTGCTACGCACTTCTCTCCTGATGGAGCTTTGGCGAGTCATGAACCCACCTCTGCCAGGACGCAGAAGCGCTATTGGCGCGAGCATTGGACCGAGTCGGTCTCTTTGCTGGACGTTGGCGTGTCCGAGTTAGAGAACGCCTGTGTCGGGGATACTAGCCCCGAGTTAGGAGCGACGTTGACAACGTCTGCTGGTCCCGAGCGTAGCTCGTTGGACGAACGTGGAGTGGCACGTAATCCACTGGGTGGTGTCGGTCCGACGAGGAACGCACCACCGCGTGTCCAGGTGGACGCGGTCGGCAATGAGCCGAGATTTCACGGGCTACGCCCGGATGAAAATTGTGTAGTGGCACGTACTCCACTGAGCAGCACTCGACCGGATGGCAAGTTGCTGCGTGCTCGTTTGAGCGTTGTCGACGGTACGTCGAGGCATTTGGGGCGCGTCCCTACTAATGCGCATGGGGTGGCATGTAATCCACCGGTTCAAGGGCATGGAATGCCTAGTGTCTCGAGAGAGATTGGTTCCTGCGGGAACGTCAGTGCCGCGGCACTTGGACGGGGCGATAGTGATGTCGCCTTGTTGCCCTCTTCCACCCGGTCTCGGGCACGGAGGAGGATGAGGATGAGACGCAGAGCGTCTGCGACGTTGTATACGTCGGACGAGGAGTCCAGCGTGTCGAGCGAGGAGGCTCCACGCGACTGCAGTGAGCAGTTGTACACACTCGTAAATGGAGTGACGGGAGAAGTCGATGGCGACATCAGCCTTAGTGACCTCCCCACTGTTGATGTTTTGCTCAAGCTAGACGAGATGTCTGTGGGTGAGTTCGGAGACGCCTTGAAGGCGGGCGGCTTAGCCGAAGTGGTCTTAATACGACCAGCCGAAGAGTTGAACTCGTCGTCACTTGTTGACGAAGCGGTCCTGGAGGACACGAAGCAGGCGCTTAATGCGCGTAGTGGATCGGCGATCCTGAAAAATCCGTCGGATCCTTTTCACTCCTTGTTACGGGAGTATGGAGACGTCGTCTCAAAGACCCCGCCTATGGGTCTGCCTCCGGATCGAGGTGTTCGTCATGAGATTGACCTGGTTCCAGGAACCAAATACCGCGTAACACGGCAGTGGCCTCTTCCTAAGAAACAGTGTGACGTCATTGACGCCTTTTTCCGTGCGAAGCACGAGGCTGGGTTAGTGCGAGAGAGTAAGTCTCCACACTCCACGCCAACGTTCTGTGTCAGAAAGCCAAATGGCAAATGGCGCATTGTCCATGCTTTTAACAAGCTGAAGGCGGCGACCATTCCGGCGCAGACGCCGATTCCTCGAAAGGATGTTCTCTAGAACAACATGGTGGGGTGTACACTGTATAGTGCGCTCGACTTAGTCGATGGGTATTACCAGTTGCTCATGCGAGCTAATAACACCCCGCTTACGGCGGTTAGCACTCCGAGCGGTATGCTCTGGGAGTGGTTGGTGATGCCCCAAGGGCTGTCGAACGCGCCAGCAACGTTTAACCGTCTGGTGACGCAGTTATTCCGGCCCCATCGGGCGTACGCACAAACGTACTTTGACGATATATTCGTCCATAGTCGTGCGGAGCACGGGAGGTCTGACGTGGAGAATCACGTCGACCATTTGAGAGCGGTGCTCGAGTGCATGCGCACAAATCAGCTATACGCCAATGCTGATAAATGCATTTTCGGCGCGGAGGAAATCCCGTTTCTGGGATGCTTCATTGGGAAGCGTGGCCTGAGAGCAGATCCTGCTAAGGTCAAGGCCATTGTTGATTGGCCGGTTCCTGTGAACCTGAAGGACTTAAGGAAGTGGCTTGGCCTTGCCAATTACTTGCACAAGTACAGCGAGAATTACGCTGAGTTGGCGCGGCCACTATCCAACCTCCTGAAGAAGGACGCTGAGTGGTGTTGGAACACCGAACAGCAATCGGCTTTCGAAGCCATTAAGGAGTTCCTCCTCCAAGCGCCAATATTGGCTCTTCCGGACCCGGACCGTCCGTTCAGTGTCGTCTGTGACGCATCTGATTTTGCCATTGGCTGTGCACTGCTGCAAGTAGACGCCAATGGGCGTGAACGCGCCATTGCGTTTGAATCTCGGCAGCTCAAGGCTGCTGAAAAGAACTATCCAGTTCATGACAAAGAGCTACTTGCTATGAAGTACGCTCTCGTCAAATTCAGGGTGCACCTGCTGGGCTCTAAGCCGTTTGTGATCTTCACTGATCATGCGTCATTACGCACCGCGACACAGTCGCCACACCTCTCGCAGAGGATGGCCCGTTGGCTCTCCTTCTTTGCGGAGTACAACTTCGAGGTGAAGTATAAGCCTGGCAGGCAAAATGCTCTTGCCGATGCGCTTTCGGACCGGACTATGAGCTCGCTCATGTTACGAGCGTGAGCTCGTCTGTAACAGAGCTGATCCGTGCGGCGTATGCACGAGATGATGTTTGTGTAGCTGTGCTACGTG
This sequence comes from Phytophthora palmivora, assembly GCA_008079305.1. Lineage (NCBI taxonomy): Eukaryota > Oomycota > Peronosporomycetes > Peronosporales > Peronosporaceae > Phytophthora > Phytophthora palmivora. The sequence continues at coordinate 20,111 of VOQZ01000529.1, read as the reverse complement.
CTCTTGGGAGCGAGGAGTTTAAAGACTCAAACGTCACCCTGTCTGCGCGGCTGCGAGCGCGATTACATCGCTATACCCTCGAGGGAGGTTTGCTGTATTACAGCACGGGTACGGATGATACCCCCGAGTGGTGGTTCTTCACGATGAGGAGTTGAAGTATCGTATCCTCTAGGAGGCACACGACGTTCCACTGAGCGGTCACCTTCGTCGTGAGAAGACTTATGGCTCTGTGAGCCGAGATTATTGGTGGCCAAAACTATATAAGTGGGTGAAATCGTACGTGAGTACGTGTGAGTCGTGTCAACGGGTGAAACCCTCGCCGCATTCGGCAGCGCCTTTGGCGAGTTTGCATGTCCCTTCTGGGTGTTGGCAGTCCATTAGTATGGACTTTATGTTTGGTCTGCCGAAGGATTCGGCAGGCAACACAGGCGTGGTGGTCTTTGTGGACCGATTGAGCAAGATGGCTCACTTAGCGGCGGTGCCGGATACCATTGAAGGTAAGGGTACAGTGTCGCTGTTTTTGGATCGTGTCTTTCGACAACATGGTCTCCCTGAGTCAATTGTGTCTGACCGTGATCCCCGTTTCACGGGTGAGTTTTGGTCTGCGGTGTTTAAGGTGCTAGGCACTAGACTGGATATGTCTACGGCGGGCCATCTGCAGACCGACGGTCAGACTGAACGCGCAAATCGTGTTGTCGAAAAAATTCTCCGCAGCGTCTGCGCTGAAACGCCGAAGCGTTGGAGCGCCATGCTCCCTGTTGTGGAGTTCGCAATGAACAATGCGGTGCATGCCTCGACAGGCTTCACCCCGTTCTATGTGAATGGCCTCACGCCCCCTCGCGTCCCGTTGACGCCGTCACGTCGTGACTCTGGGCTTGATGGGGGAGAAGCCGAGTGGCTAGCTGACGTCAGCTCTACCGCTGTGCGGAAACAAGTGGATGACTTCCTGTCATTACGCCTCAGCGTTTTACGTCACGTACGTGACGCGATGGATGAAAGTCAAGACGTTCAAAAGGAACAAGCAGATGCAAGAGGCAGAAGAAATGTGTGGAACTTTGAGGTCGGAGACCTGGTTTTATTAAACGCTAAAAACCTACCTACACATGCAGTCTCTGCGGTCTTCAAGACGAAGTTGCGTCCTCGTTTCATCGGACCGTTCAAGGTCGTGGCCAAGAAGGGCCTGGCGTACACGCTCAATCTTCCGAAGAAGATGCGCACCCACCCGGTGTTTTACGTAGGTTTGCTTAAGCCATACCGGGACCCGAGCCAGGTGAGCACGGAAGCGCTAGCACCGAGTGGAAAGCCAACGGCTACTGTTGAGCGCCGCTCCGCTGCAAGCGCACCAGCAGGTCAATCTGACCCTGCAGACGAGCGACCAAGTCGCGCAGCTCAACATTTGAGCGCTCCAGAGACGCCATGCGGTCTGCCTGCTGGTTCCCAAGTCTCTCAACGCCCTGCGAGGCCTGGTCTGCGACCTCGTCGACATGGTGTTCAGCCTGCTCCAGGTCATCCGCGAAGCGGGAGAGCTGACCCGCCACCCAGTCGCGGAAACCGCGGTGCTGTGCGAATTCACGCTCCACAGCGTACACGCGGTCAGCCGTCGCATAGCGAGAATCCAGCGGAGGATAGGCGCCCTCCGGCGTTGCTGGATCAGCATGGGGAGCTACACTACCACTTGGAGCGATTGTTGAAGCGCCGGCGGCGCCGTGGTCATACCCAGTACCTGGTGAAATGGCGGGGCATGCCTCCGTCATGGGAGCATGAAGTGCCGCTTCGGCAAGACTGCCCTGACGTCGTGGACGCTTTTGATCGGGAGCACCCGAGGCGGCAGTCACGCCCTCGACCGAATCGTCGGTCTGCTCGCGCTTCCCGGTGCTAGAGCGTGTTGACGATGTGTCAGAGCGCGCGCGAGAGCTCGATCGTTGAGTATCGCGCGACGCAGTAGCCCCATGGGGGCGAGATCCATGAGATCGTAATAGGTCGTTGACCTTTCGCTTCGCATATCGGAAGCGCAGCCGACGTTCAAGCAGAACGTCTTGCTTGCTGAAGCTAGCTCGTAGAGCTACAAGTGAAGACAACTTGCGCGAGTGTTCCACCCAGTTTTGGAACTGCGCGTTTTCTTCGTGAGAGAGCTCACCAGGTCGGAAGACCACTGGGATTCTCCGCATGTCCGGGACGGACAGGTTGTTGCTCTGGTCGCTCAGACGCGGAGCATACTCCGACGGAGTTGTCCGTTGGGGCGTCAGGTACTGCTCACGGAGCTGAGTACGTGCAACCACCTGGTCAGGTGTTGTGGCCTCGGGCCCGATGACATACGTTGTCAAGAGTTGCTGGGCAGCCTCCCGAGCAACAACCGCGGGGTCGCGAGGCCGGAAGCCATAGTCCCGTTCGGAATCGCTCACCAAGGGTCGAGCCTCTGGAATGTTGGAGCGTGGAGCACCACGCTGTTGTTCCAACTGTCGGCCCTGGGCCTCATCCAACGGGTTGGTGATGATGTTGGCCTCAGGGATTTCCCCTTCCTCGCGTGAGGATAGCGCTAGTCCACCGTATAGGGATCTCAGCGGCGATGGTCGTTCGGGGAACGGATTCGGCGTTCGTAATTGCCGTTGCTCTGGTGAGCGTGGTGCCGAGACCTCTGACATACGCGAGGGTGAGCCCCCGGTGCTCTCCTCGTAGTCGAGCTCATCCTCGGGCACTAAACCGTACACGGTGTTTGGTCATGGACCAGTTGGTGGCGGAGCGTCACCTTGCGTAGGTGCCATGGGCTGTATGCCGTGGCGGCGACGATACGCGGTGTAGTATTCTCTCACTGAGAGACGCGATACACTTGGGCTATGCCCTGACGAAGAAGCGCTGGCGCGCGACGGTTGTGAGCTGATTTAATTTTGGACGGCAATACGCCGGTCACAGGATCACGTTTATGCATTGCAAAATATTGGAGACTCACGGCGATGAACTGCGCTCAATCCATTTTTTGCGCAAGAGCTTGTCCACAAAGGTCTAAATGGCGGCTTTCTTGACATGAGCATGACGAAACGGAGGCCGAGCGGAAGGAACTGCATTTAGTTTAAGTTGGATTGAATGCTGAATGTCTCGGTCGGGTGGAAGACCATCAGGTAACTCTTCTCTCAAATAATCGGCAAATTCTTTCACCAAATGCTCCACCTCAGGGTCAGGCTTTGTAGCCCCGCCATCAGCCACTACATCGAGATGAAACACCTCTGCATACACACCCGAATGCAAATTCTGTTGAAATTCTTCAGCATCCACGTGTTCAATTTCTGGTGTGTGTTGCTGAGGTGGTGTCCATTCTCGTGGCAATTGCCGCGGATGCGGTACACGCCACAAAATTGACCGAGTCGCCCAATTGATACCGGGGTTCTCCTTACGAAGCCATGTCTGACCTAAACTTCCGTCAAAATCTTGCTTGAGCGGCCACTCAACTAACTCAACAGCACACTGCCGCTTCTCAATCATCATTTCTAAGGTAAATTTCCTGGACGTCGACGTTGACACTTCCCTGCAAAATCACGAGCCTGAATTTTTTCATCCAGAATTCCAGCGGGCACCGTCAGCAGATTACTGCGTACAATACTGTGCGTCGCTCCAGAGTCAATCAGCATTCTGAGATGCTGTTCTGCTGTCCTTGCACAAGAACTTCAGTGAACAGAAGACTGTAACCTTCAACTTGCACCTTATCCAAACAGAGCTCCATCGCACAAACAGACGTGTCAACTACCGATTCCTCTTCCATCATGTCCTCCATCTCAAACATGGTCGGAGATTCCTTTTCAGAGGTTGCACATGGAGATACAGATTTATTCGGCTCAACAGATACTCCATTTACATCCGTTAAACCTGATTATTTCCAGGTAGCTTCTTAGGACAGTCTCCGATGCGATGAACTTGTTCGCGACAATAAAAACACAATCCCTGGCGACGACATTGCTCAAGCGTTGGGTGGGTTGCGACGTGCGAAATGTCCATGGGTTTTAATCCGTTTCGACGAGAGGTGATCTGACACCGCGTGCCCTGACCACCGCCAAAGTGAGCTCATACGCTTGAGCCGCTGCTATTGCTGACTTGAGTGAACCACAGCTGAGGTAGTTATTTTCTTTACGAGTTTCTGGCTTCAGACCCAGGATGACATGGCCAACCTTATCTAACGCAGACACATCAAACCTGGGTGGTAATTTGCAAAAGCGTGAAACGTTTTCCTCCACGTGTGTAGTCTGTTTGCACGCTCGTAAGGCTGCACGTAGTCGATACTGTTGGTCAGGTGGAAGGAGTTCGTCACTCAACGCAGACTCAAACTCATCAATTGAGCTAAAAGGTTCACCGTCGATCATTATGCGATTATGATACCACGAGGCTGCTCCTTCACGGAGATTACTAACCACCATAACCACGACCCGAGCCTGGTTTCCGGGATGATCATAGTAAATGTTTTGCCGTTCATGAAGAGTTTCGCTTCAAAGATGCATTCCTCAACCGTCTTCTCAGGTTTACCACAACCTTTTGGCATAGAGGCACCCTCGATTTGGAATTAACGATGTGAATGCTGGTGTTGCATCTGTTCCATTACAGACGTACAAAATTGTTTTGGGTAACCACGGTGTGGGAGAGCTCATGGATGGCCTGAGTAAGCCCTTCAAGAAGTGACATCACTGGGGTTTGTTCTTTCATTCCTGACAATCCAACCACGAACTTGCCCACTTCGCAATTATCGCCATTTGACACAAGTAGTTCAAGGGTCACCTCCAGCACCTCTTCGGAAGATCTTCCTTCTCTGAAGCGAAGTCCTCCCGTGTGGGACAGAGAAGGAAAAATGGGGTGGACCTGTGCATCAAGCATGAAAGCAGCGCCGTGCTAGGTGATTACCACCAAGATATTTCAACTACGCTGCAGCATGTGGGGCAAGGTGACCCCCACGTGCATCCACAATCAACACCAAGGCGCGACGAACCTGGCGGACCATCGCGCTCAAGATTGCGCCCCAAAGCCCTGAGGGCCCGATAAACCCGCTAGTGTTCAATTTATCCTACCGAAGCACAATGAAAAGGTCCACCCTTCGCGCTCAGCTCAAGCACCTCATAAGAAAGACGGCAAACACTGGCACGTCTCAAAGGCTTCTATAGTTCAGTAAATAAGCTCAAATAGAAGGCCATGAACACCACCACAAACTTGCAAAGAACCGAGTCGTGACCAACAGAACGGACGAAAAAAACACGACAGGGTTTGATGTGGATCAACAAGTGCTACCAATTATAACGGTGGCGTTGGAGTGTCGGATAACTGAGTGTTATTTAGCAAAATGCAGAATGAGAATACTAATGAAGCAGATCAAATGCAGAACGGAGAGCTTCTCGCGAATTTCTCGAGAATTCTGCTGGTAAACATACAGATGGTCGAGATCATAACTTGCGTGCACAACTACAATATGGGGTCGTCCTGAACGGAGTCGAGAGTCTTTCTGCAGCGCCACAATTTCATCACCACGGTAGGTTCTGAGGACATTACAGCTTGGATAATTCAGTGCAACCTCCCAGTTGAGAGTGGTGGGTCTTCGGGGTGTGCAGAAGTTGATAAAAGTTTAAAGCTGGAGTCTTTGGTTCATGTAGTGACATTTATCTGTTGGAGAGCGAACAATTTGATCCCACCTCGGTGCCTTACTCAGTGGCAGTGGTAGCAACAAAGTTGTCACAATCAATATCCTTAACAGGAAATTGGTAAGACGCTTGAACAGTCTGCAGGGATCTTTAGTCTTCAAGGGTAACGTAGAAATATTGATTAAAGTGGAGATAACGAGTATGATTTTGCATCAAAAGCTAACATTCATACAATGTATCAAGACTCCGACGCCAAAGAATTACCCAGCAGAACGAAACAGCGAGATGAAAGCGATTAAGTTGTTGTAGATGAAAGTAAGAGGAATGGACTATGGTCAGGATGTCACTTCGGTTGTTCTCATTGTGAATTAGAAGTGGATATCCTGCATTAAGTACATGTTGAAAGACTTTGCTAGCAAATGATGGTTGAAGATCAAGACTACTGTTGAAGAGAAACTTTCAGGAAAGGAACCAGGGTTTTCCGGAAAAGACTTTTGTATGCGTGCAACTTCGATTGGTGGCTGCGACCAGTAGTCTAGAATGGTCTACGGGGGTTTACTGCTTGCGAAGCTTTCCTCTACAACAACACTTAAACAACATGAATAACAATCACTTTTTACTCGCACTACACAAGTTAGTGTGGTGTAGCGGGATCAGCAAAATCTGCGAGATCGCTAGATCCAACTTCCCACCAATGCCCGGACACCGACTAACGAAGGGGGTCCTCCGATGATCCGTGATCTGCTGAACTTGCTCACCTTGTGTACCCGTCGGTTGGGCTGGATCTTCCTCTCTTGGTGACTGCTAAGTTGCTCGATTGGTGCTGGTTGAACGTCTTGGCGTGACGTTGGGGTCGTAGAGTGGCGTGGAAGTCTTCACACCACTCGCCAGTAGTAGATCCGGAGTCCAAGCGATTAGATCGAGCTTGGATCCGGCGGCCTAGATCTGGATCCGGCCGTGTAGTAGTTCCTTTGTATTGATTTCCCTTTATGCGGGGTCCTTTGATTGCTTGGCGCTTCCTATAGCGCGATCTTGATCGTTGAGAAACCGAAGATCTACCGGCTAAGCAATTAATACCGGGATCTTGGATCTGCACTTAGGGTAAGATACTAGGAGGTTGGATCTAGCCAATATATTATCTAGATATTATCAACCACCCTAGATCTATACACCTAAATCGCTATTAATACCGTAGGGCCAATGTAGTTCCCGTTTCCAGGCGCGTAGCGAAGCACTTGTGTCGTACGATGCAAATTCGGTTCTGATTTAATGTTAAGACCTATCCCATCCTGTATCCTATCCTTAACGACACATCGACTGATTACGCTATCCTGATCCTTGTCCTTTCTTGTCCTCACCATCCTGGCAGTCGACATCTTTGCAGATCACCTTGGATCTGAACCATAAACATTAGATCGCTAGTCGCAATGTTGTGATCTGGCCTTCTCTTATCTCCAATATCGTAGTCATCCACCATAATGTCCAGATCACACGTCTCCCGAGTCAGATCATGCCTTAATAAAGCTAGATCACGCTGATCCAATCTCAGATCGGCTAGATCTCCTTGATCCTGTTGATCTAGGGTTTCCATGCATGATCCGGTGACAATACTTCGTGATAATCATAATTATAACATATCCGAGCTTATTCCATGCCGTCAATCCCCCAATCATCGTTCATCTTTGCCATAATATCCCTAGATCCCGGATCACTCGGATCCGCCTATGGATCTAGGTTCATGAGCCTTGATCCACATTCCCCGAATAGACCCACATATGCGAACCGATCTGGTCTTCACGGATATAGATTATAGCCTAGATCTGGACATCTAGGCTTAGATCACCAGTTTCCACAGATTATATAACCCATATTACAATCACGCAAGTCCCACATCATCCATATCCACACGAGATCTTCCCAGCTCTCCGGATCTGGGTACATGTACAGATCGTATACCAATACATCCATCACGTCCCACCCAAGGTGTCACTAATCTCCATCAATCTTATCCATCAATGGATCCACCCACATCAGCTCGTCATCTACTCCAATCACATCACGTCAGGTCCGATCACGTCCAAATCGGATCTTTCCTGGATATTCCAATGCCAAATCTTTCAAATCCACTTCACCACAGCCGCCTCCTGGTCGTCAGTTGTAGTTGCACAACAACTTCACTGCGTCCATTCTGCAAATCACCTTGCCAAGCTCAAGTCTCTTCACCTCTTCAGTCAACTATGTCAGATCCCGGCCACGATGGATCACAACATGGATCCGGCCGCCACGATCCCCCTTCTCCTCGATCCGAGATCAGTGGGTCCACTGGGGGTTCACCTGAAGATCTGCGTCGATCTGTGGTCGCCTTGCGTCGCCGAGTGTTGCGTTTGAGCGACGATCTACGGCTGGCCACCTGCCGGGCCGATGAGGCCGTGGATCAAAATCGTGAGCATGTTTGCTCTCTCGAGTCGCTCGAGATGATGTGCGCTACCCAAGGTCGGGAGATCGGGCATTATCGGGCTGAAGTTCACCGCCTCCGAGAGGAGCGTGATGCCCTCCAATCCTCCCTGGAATCCGATCGCATTATCGGTTTGGAGCCGCCTCAGCCTGCACCCGAGATCTCGGCCCTGGAAGCCCAGATCGCCGATCTCAACCGAGATCTCGATCGTCGGTCCGACGAGATCCATCAACTGGAAGCCCACATCGATGATCTGGGCCAAGATCGAGGCCGTCTGGAGTCCACAATCCGTCATCTCACGTCCGAGATGACACAAGCCGGCGGAGAGATCTTGGACCTCCAGCAGGCCAATCACGATCTGGATCGGAGTCGGGAGGATGCGGAATCTGCATTGTCCGCGACCGAGGAGAGTTTGCGCCGGACTCGATCTGAGCTGGATCGGGTCGAGGCAGAGCTGCTTTTATCTCGTTCCGATCGCGCGGATCGCGGGTCTTCGGGTCCTGATCCGCAATCCCCGCAGGCGGATCTTCCATCAGGGGGCCCACCCAAGCCGATCTTGACCAGATCACCCGAGAGCGCGACTCTCTACAAGATCAGATCCGTGCGCGGGATGCCGAGATCCTATCAGCGCAGCGGACTTTAGGGTTATTGCAGTCGGATCTGGCAGCCCATCGGGCCAGATCGGCTTCAGATGTGACCCAGCTGCGGACGCTGGAGGGTGATTTGACCCGCGCGCGCCATGATGTCGAAGTGGCCCAGAAGGCCTATGCCGATCGGGAACGTACCATCACTGAGAATCAGGCTCAGATCCGTACGCTTTCTCGAGATCTGGGCAAAGTGGTCCGTGAACGGGATGCCCTCCGTCACGAATATACTGCTGCCTTCCAGCGCCTCACATCCATCTCGGCCACAATCGGGGCGCCTCCTCCTCAGACCCAATTGCGTCTGGATCCTGGATCCGACACGGATCAGCCCGCGGGAGGGATCCCACGCTCTCCTTCTGCGGAGACTTCGGGTAGTGAGGATCAGGGTGCTGATACCTCCAAATCAAAGCGATCTCGCAGCAGATCCAACTCGCCTTCCCCTTCGCGGCCTCAGAAGAAGCGATCCGTTCCTCTCGAGGCGGAGGATGAGTCCATGGATGAAGAGGACGAATCCGAGTTTGATCTGGGTGGAGGATCTACCGGAGGAAGATCGCCTTCCCCAGATCAAGCCTCAACTCCGCCCTCCAAAGGTGCTGGACCTAGTCAATCATCCGGCGAGGTGATTGAGGTCGGATCCGGATCCGATGAGGAGGAGGAGGAGGAGGAGAACGCGGAAGTGGCCGATGACCTCTATGAGGCTCAAACATTGATGGCCATTTCCCAATCCCGATCTGAAGCCCGCCGTCGAGATCATGCGTCTCCCCAACGCCGATCTGCAGCCGGATCCGGCGGATCTCCTGGTGGATCCGGCGATTCGAACTCTGATGCTGGATCCGGAGATCAGGGCAACGGATCCGGCCCCACAGGCGGATCTGGTCCGGCCAATCCGCCCCCTGGACGTCGGCCTCCTCGGATCACCTTCGTCCCTCAGGTTCCATTCCCTGAGGGTCGGTGTATCCCCGGTCGGCGGATTGTCCGAGTCATGGCTGCCGCCGACATAGATCCGTGGATCGAGTCCCGGTTGGCAAATCAAACCTTGATCGCCATGACCGTGAACTTCCTGTTCCCGATCTTACCATTTCGGCCCGACTGGATCTTCCCTCACCGGCCGACGATCTTCACCTCTCCGACTGCTCCTGCGTTCTGTGGTCATCTGATCACAGAGGCCAATGTTAAGGCCTTGCAAGCGGCGGAGCCATGGCGGGTGATCCGAAACACCCTACCCCCGATCTCCTTTGAGGCCGACATCGGCGGTCGACTTGGGATCTTCATTCGTCAATATCGGGATTTCGAGGCTTCGGAGCTGATCGCGTATTGGGAGTCGACCCACAAGTTTCCGATCACCGCCTCCATGATCGCGCAGTCGCCGTGGCTGGGATCCTTCGCCAAGCAGCGCAACAACCGCAGATCACACGCTGGTAATCGATGGAAGCGCATGTTGCTCACATTGATCCAAGCCATGATCGAGGGATGGTGTGATCTGGATCTACTCCTAGATCCGTTCTTCCTCCACTTCCCCAAGCGGACTGATGAGGTGGCTTGGTATCCCGGGATCGAGGCTCGGCGTGCGAATCTCGCCGATCCGCAGCTCAACCGCCGGGAGCCGACTGATTTGCTGGAGGCGTTGGCAGAGGCGGACACAGCAGATCCCTGGCGCAACCACTATCGGGATCACACTGCGGATCACCCTGCGCGCCATCTCCCTCGCCTGGATCGCAAGTTCTTCGGTCTTCAAGTGGCACAACCACCAACCAGTAGCTAGATCGTAGTGATTAGCTCTTCGTGCGTGATCTTGATCCGCCTTCATAGAGTCATGACCGACCCTGATCCACCAGGATCTCTGGATCTCGAGACTTGATCTTTCATTGTCATCGCATTCCACATATATATATGCATACCCCTTCCACCGATCTACATCCTTCATGTAGATCCTTCAACCGATTTCACCACGACAACAACCAGCTTGTTGTCGTTGATTGCGACCTCACGGTTCCTCGTGAGATTGCATCACACCGAATCGATTATGATTCGTGCGATCTCGCAGAAACTCGTGCAGCAGAGCGCCACAGTTGAGATCTGCTTCATCCACCCAAGTCGGATCATCATATCCGCGCCAATGTACGAGGAATTCTCGGTAGATCCGTCCATATCTCGTTCTTCTCCCTGATCTCATATCTGTGATCTTTTCCACTTCATACTCATCGGGATCGCGATCTTGGATCCAGCTATCCCCTGGTAATAGATCTTCATCAAAATCCAGACGATCTTGACTCTCCACATTGAGTCGCATTAGTGGTCGATCTGGATATTCTTTCACGAGCTTCAACTTGTTCACGTGTACAATAGGGAAAATATGATATTCGGATCCGGCGATCTCCAATTTCACCGCATGTTCGCCAACTTTCTCCACAATCCGGAATGGTCCATGCCACAAGTGTGCCAACTTCTTAGCATATCCCTCTTTACTCGATCTAGGTATAGCCACACTCGAGATCCGACCTCGATCTGATGCGGGCGGATCTCCTGGTTGTGTAGATCCGCTCGATCTGAGATCGCCTCTCGCAGTCGTTGATTAACCTGTTCCCGAACCTGTTGATAATACCGCTGGATCTGATACCTCCATCGCCGCGGATCCCGATCATGTCTTCGCGTACTCCCTACCGGGATCACCGCTTCCAATGTGGATCTAGGATCCCACCCATGTACCATATAAAAAGGTGTTTCTCCTCGGATCCGATCATGCGCGGTGTTGATCGCGAAGGTAATCCTCTCGGCATACTCGTCCCAATCTCGTTGATCCAGATCCTGCACATACATCTTAATCGCCCGAGTTGTAGTTTGGACCATGCGCTCTGCAGATCCGTTAGCCTGGGGCCGATATGCCATCGTGGCCCGTTGACGCTGGCCCAAGATCTTGTTAAACGCTCGGAAAAAATCGGACATAAATCCTGGTTCACGATCATGCCTAATCGCTTCGCTGGCCCCAAATCGTCGGAAGACACATTCCTCGTATGATTCGGCGACAGTCTGAGCAGTCCTTGATGAGCTGGCTTTCGCGATCACATATCCAGTGAATAGATCTTCAAAGATCAATAATTCTGTATTCCCTTTGTGCGATCTGGGTAGCGACGGGATGTGATCCATAGCTATGATCTGGAAAGGATACGTTGCCTGAAGGTTACCTGGCGACTCTCCTTGGATCCGAGGTTTACTTTTGCCGGTCTCACAATCCACACACTCACCCACGTATCTTTGGACACTCTTATACAGACCTCTCCAATGGAAGTGATCCCGGATCCGCTGATAAGTTCGGCCGATCCCTTGATGTCCACCTTCTAGGCTCACATGGTAGTGATGTAGTATGTCCTGATATAGAGTTTCCGGGATCACTAGTCGCATCAGCTTATCTCGATCTGCATCCGTCGGTCTCGTGGAGGGACAGTAGAACAGTAGATCATGGTGATCCAAATCATAATCGGCTGCTAGATTAGCATATGATTTGGCTTCTTGCTGAGTCAGATCTTGTAGATCTCCATTCAGATACTTCTTCAATCCCGAGATCCACGCCTCCTCGTCTTGGGCTTGTCGGATCCGATCGATCCTGAGATCTCGAACTATTTCCTCCCGTAATGATCGCGGATCCGAAATCGTCCGCGTCGTAGATCGCAAGCCTGATCGAGTCACTACCGCCGTGATCTGGGCTGCTTGATCCGTCCTCTTGACTACCAATACCTCATCCAATCGGTTCAACGTGATCAGATCCTGCTTATCCTCATCCGACTCGATCTTCACTCCACCTTGTCGCTGTAGCGCTGCACTAGCCAAACTGTCCGCACTGCCGTTCCAATCTCGTTTCACATGCACAAGTTCGTGATCTGGCCAGTCCCTCAGACGATCTAAAGCCCTTTGCTTGAGTAAGGTCAGACCGGGTGCCTTACACTCGATCTCGCCCCTGACTTGTCGGATCACCAGATTAGAGTCGCCGCAGAACACCACTCGTTTGTGATCCACTGTACTCAACAGATCCAGACATAGTAACAACCCATGATATTCAGCTTCATTGACGGTAAGATCTTCCGCATAGGCCGATCTGGCCTGGATCACCGTCCATTCAGGCAACTTCCACAAGATCGCACTGTATGCGCCACCTCCACGCTTCACGCGGGCTGATCCATCGAAACTGACAACATACAGCTCCTCATCCGCTTGGATCACAGGGATCGGAGCTTGGATCTTCCGTCGTGGCTCTTTCTTGGGCGAGATCTGGATCAACGCTTCATCCACCATGGATCTGGGCGTGATACTAGCCGCAATCACCCCTAGGATCTCTTCTTCTCCTTTAACACACTTCACAATCTCTAATGTCCACGGTGATAGCAGTGACGCCCATTGGCCTAATCGCCCTTGTAATCCGGTCGATCTAAATAACCAGGCCAACGTGGAGTATCTAGTCAGCACCCGGATCCGGCGTCCCACCAGCATGTTATATCCGAGATCCAGGATCCGTAGCAGCGCCAACACCTCCTTCTCCACTGGGCTATAATTCAACTCGTTCGACTTCAACGTTCGGCTCACGAAGGTGACCGGATAGTAGATCTGGTCATACTCTTGCACGAGGGCTGCCGAGATCGCCCAATCACTTGCATATACGATCACCACCGCCTCTCGACCCGGATCAAAATGACGTAGGATCGGAGTGGACGCGATCTTCGATTTGAGTGTCTCGAAGGCCCGATGAGCACGAATCCATCGTGGATCAGCCTGGTCTCCATCTAGACTTCCTGGATCCGACGGTTCCGCAGGCTTTAATGCCAGATCTGATCCTAGATCTTCCTTCAGATCCAGTTGATCCAACTCCTTATATTCCATACTTCGCTTGATCTGGATCCGCACCTCATCCTTGGACATCGCGGCGAAATCGACCTCTCTCAATTCGTACAGCACGGCCGCGTAGATAGCATAGTCTTCGATAAATCGACTGTAATAATTCAAGCTGCCCAGAAAAGATTGCATCGATCTCAGCGATCCAGGAAATGCTAGATCCGTTAATGCCTCTAGATCCTTGGGATTCGCCTCCAGTCCATCTTTCGAAACGCGATGGCCCAGATATTCCACTTTATTCATACCCCAGAAACTCTTCACCACACTGATCGACAGATTCCACTTATCGCACGCCTCCAGTAGGGCGTCCACTCGATCACATAGCTGATCCCAACTATCCGCTGGTATAAGGATGTCATCGATATACGATCTGCGTCCGATCACTGATGGCTTATCCGGATCATCGGCTTCTCCCACTTCAAACACATCTGTAGATCTTGGATCCGATCCGGGAGGAGGGATCCGAGTGAATCCATATAGGGCGTTGTCGATCAGACGTTGGTAGATCTGCGGTGCATTCTTCAAGCCGAACGGCATACGATTCCATTCGAATAGCCCAAATGGGGTAATGAAAGCCGAGATCGCTCGAGCTCGATCTGTCATAGTCACCACCCAGAATCCACTGGCCATATCCAAGGAGCAATACCACAGGACTTTATCCAGATCTTCTAGAAGATCGTTGATCAGGGGCATAGGGTAGACCATCAGTTGAGTAAGACTATTGACCAGACGGTAATCAATACACAGCCTGATATCTACCCCATTCTTCTTCACGATCACCACGATCGGTGAGGCCCAGGGTGATCTGGAATAGCTGATCATCTTAGCTGATAATAATCCCTTGATCAGCTCTGATAACTTCTCGCGGAATCGAGGTGCGATCTTCCTCACTCGTTGGGCGATTGGCTTAGCATCTCCCACATCGATATCACACACCACACCCCTTGCGGCCGGTGGTAGAGCATTTCCCTTTCCGATGAGAAGATGTCGATATTTCCAGATCCTCTGACGTAATCGTTCGATCTCCGCCGTAGTCTGGATCCCCGGATCTCCAACTTGGATATCCTCAATCTTCACCTCATCCGTGGTGGGGTTGATCTCTGGGAGGATCGCCATCTCTTGATCTACATCCTCCGCATACAGATCATTACCTTCATGGTAATGTACCTCCGGATCCGGCTCCGGATCGGGGGAATTTTTCGATCCTCTGGGACGCCTCCTGTATCGGGGTAGATAACTGTCCGGGTGGATCTCTTTCAGCTGATCCTCCAGTCACTGGATCCAAATCATCCGCCTTTACCTGATCCATATTTTGGTTTATCACCTCGGTCTCTACTGGTTGGATCGGAGTTCGATCCTGCGGATCTATTCCCGCTGATGTTTGATCTTCGGTCGTCAACACTGGTTTTACCTGTATCTGCGAGATCTCGGGTCGTTTCAGGATACCACGAGGTGCTGGGTAGGAGGGTCGATCCACCATCGGCTCTGTTGATTCCATCAAGATCTCATCATGCTCGGATCTTCCTTCCACCGTGGCTTCCAGAGCCAGATTTTGCCATTCCATATACCGACGTGACCCCACCGAGACAAATCCTGGCATCCGGGGAATGTGATCACCCGATAGCCAGATCCCAACTCTCACATCTTCTTGCAATATGATCGCCTTATCGCTCACGTTGGTGATCTGCAGATACCGTCTCTTCCCGAGGCCTTTTACCACCGTGGGTACCCAACGATCTCCCCGGGTGACCCAGAACTTCTCGTGATCTGACATCCGGAGATGTAACTGAAGTTCCACTGATTGTCCGATCTCGATCTGGATATGTTCTCCTACAGTTACCAGCCTGGCCTTGTCGCTGTAAAGCTGTCGACGCCCACTAAGCTGGATCCGCACCTCATCAGGTAAACTTATAGATCCATAGGCCAGATCCAGTCGGATCCCCGCCGGTACCATGAAATCCATACCCAGGATGGCATCTTGACCTGCCAGATCTCCAACCCAAATATCGAAAAAGTAAACCAGCGATCCAGCCATAGTGATCTTGATCCGGGTTCTTCCTTCTGTCCTGTAAACACTTTCGCCAATCCCAACGCAATCTTGGATCTGGCTCGTATCGATATAGCACCCAACCTTACGAGCAAAGGCCGTATCCACTATGGACACTTCGGCGCCTGTATCTAAGAGCAAGATCCCTCTCTCATTGTTGATCTTACCAGTGATCTTGGCTTGTCGGAACCATTTTCCCGGGGCATAGTGTTTCCAATATCCCCGAGATTCTCCTGGCAAGAGATCCATAACTTCGGATCTTCGGATCTCCTTGATCTGACTTGGCTTTTGAATCACTGGTATATCCTCCTGATCTGTGGGCTGGAACCACAGATCTGGATCCCGTTGCTTCCAATAACCCCTTATCTCTCCTGGGTGGAGATCCACCATCATGGTCACTTCGGATCTGGAGTAATCATCCGCCTGGCGGACACTTGAGATTGCGACAGCACGGTTTCCATTCAGATCACATGTATTATCGCGTAGATCTGGGATCCTATTACCCTGATCTACCGATCTCTTGTTCACAAATGCATAGATGCAATATCTAGAGCGCTCGGCTCGTACCGGATTCCAACCCGGCGAGCGTCCTAGTTTAACATCTTTTCTGCAGATTCCGGAAGCATACCTGCATGTTTGGCTGGGTTGAACCATTGGCGGATCTGGTTGTAGAACTCTTCCATAGGACATTTTCCCATATCATGTAATTCCCCGCACCCCGGCACACAAAGAGGCAGTGATCTGCCGGATGTCCTCGCTTGCCACACTTATGACAAGTAAGGCGTCTCCAGCATCCTAGATCTGAATGCTTCTTGGATCCACAGTGCGAGCAACGGTTCCGATCGGATCCGCCGCTCTGGATCCGGGATCTATGATCCGGTGGGGTTTGATCTGTCGACTTGTGGGTGATTGGTACTTGCTCGACCTTCTCCATACCAGATTCCACTTTTGGAGTGACATCCTGCTCAGCTGCCAGGTAGATCCGCCGATGATTGTCTCCGTCCGAGTCAGATCCATCCGATCCGTCGGATCCGGACTCAGATTCAGACTCTATGGTCGGATCTGTACCGCGCGGACATGTTTCGTCGTAGCTGCAGGTGCTGGATTAGTTGCCTTCTGCCGGTACTTGCTGGATCCGAATGCGGCTTTCTTCTGCCTGCTCTTTGCACGTTCACGGGCTCGTAACACTTCTTCTAGATCATCCGCGTCGGATAGTCGTAGCAGAGTCAGCCTGTCAGCTAGATCTTGATCTTCCAAAGTTTCGATGTAGTGATCCACATGTTCGCGTCGATCCTTCGCATTACCATCCTTGATCTTCAACTTTGCGCGTAATCCGGCGACATTCAGACGGTAAAGATAATCGAGGGGAGATTCTTCTGGTCGACGTCGAGCGTGATAGTATTGTCTAGCCACTGATACCCCCAATCCGCAGTACTGGATTTGGAAAGCTCGAAGCAGATCCGACCATTTATTACGGGTGGATCTGCTTAGTTGCCGATACCAATTCTTGGCGGATCCAGCCAATAGATCCGCAAAGGTCAAACATTTTTCTTCATCGGAGGCTTGATCTCGCATGAACGCCGATTTCACTTTGCCAATCCACGCTCTGGCTCGATCTTCGTCTTGATCCTTCCCCGTGAACTCCTTGAGATCTGAGATCGCAGAGATCCGGACTCTCTGGATCATGGTTGATCCGGCTGATCCGGTCGTAGCGGTCGCGACCGTCGCTCGAGCAGCCGTGGGGAAGTCGATATCGTCTGGATCATACTCCCATCGAGATGTGCTACGTTCAGATCTCACAGATTCCATATCTACATCTTGTGATCCTGGATCCTGTATCTTCGTCGCTCCTTGATCCATGATCGGCCCTCGCTGTTCCGCCAGGAATCTACTCATGGCTGCTTCGAAATACTTCTGTAAGGTGCCTGATGAGGCATCTGACGTCGTGGCTGCTGTGATCTGGTCTTCGGAGGTCGGGATCGTCCTTGAGCGGCCGGATCTCGGCTGATTCCGACGTTGGATCTTGGATCTCGCCTCCAGCATTGAAGTACCGGAGGGTCCCAGAGACATTCGCTTTGGTTCCGATGAGAGATCTGATTCGTCCTCGGCAGCCGAGGCGTAATGTGATGAGGACGTTTGGCGATCCGTAATACTTGCCGGAGGTGATGGCACTGGATCTGTGATCTGGGGATCTCGCCGACGAGGATCTTGAGCTTGGAGAATAGATCCTTGGTGGCAGTCTGGATCACCTTGAGATCTAGATCAAAGACATCATCCGCATCGAAAGCTCCCGTGGTCATTCCTGCTTCCTTCAACAGTCGTAATAAATCCTTGACTGCTTCTAATTTGTTGGCAGTCTTGATCGGAGCTGATACGGGTTCTCTTGGATCCCCGACCTGCTTCAGCCTCAGGATCCGCATCACGGGATCTCGATCCAGGAACTCGCGAAGTTCTTTGTGGTAGAATAGATTCTCCAGATCTTCGTCTGACCAGCCTTGTCCCGATCTGGATCTAGGTTTAGATCCGATCGGATCTTCGTCGTCAATCTCTGGAGCCTTCATCTTCTTCCGCGTTAGCTTCTTCTTCGGCTTCTTCTTATCGGATCTAGAGACTGGAAGATCCCTGGGTGGATATGGTGAAGGCTCGACTGGAGATCCGACCAATCTGTACGGTTCCACTTTCGCCTTCCCTTGTTTTGTTGACGGATCTCGACTTGTCGAGATCCGTCGGGGTCCCCGTGGGGACCTGTGGAGGTAGAGGTTTTTCTTCTAGATCTGGATCTGGATCCAGATCGCCCTCTCTTCCGTCAGCAGAGTTCCTCCTAGCGCTCTGCTGATCCGCGGATCTTGATTCATTCAGCGGCATCATCGTCGATCCGAGGTCCGATGACGCTTGTTCCCCTTGTTCAACCTTCACTTGAACATCTTCTTGAGACTCACGGTGAAATCCCGAGTCACCAACAGATCCGGGCACGCGCACCATTGTGGTGTAGCGGGATCAGCAAAATCTGCGAGATCGCTAGATCCAACTTCCCACCAATGCCCGGACACCGACTAACGAAGGGGGTCCTCCGATGATCCGTGATCTGCTGAACTTGCTCACCTTGTGTACCCGTCGGTTGGGCTGGATCTTCCTCTCTTGGTGACTGCTAAGTTGCTCGATCGGTGTTGGTTGAACGTCTTGGCGTGACGTTGGGGTCGTAGAGTGGCGTGGAAGTCTTCACACCACTCGCCAGTAGTAGATCCGGAGTCCAAGCGATTAGATCGAGCTTGGATCCGGCGGCCTAGATCTGGATCCGGCCTTGTAGTAGTTCCTTTGTATTGATTTCCCTTTATGCGGGGTCCTTTGATTGCTTGGCGCTTCCTATAGCGCGATCTTGATCGTTGAGAAACCGAAGATCTACCGGCTAAGCAATTAATACCGGGATCTTGGATCTGCACTTAGGGTAAGATACTAGGAGGTTGGATCTAGCCAATATATTATCTAGATATTATCAACCACCCTAGATCTATACACCTAAATCGCTATTAATACCGTAGGGCCAATGTAGTTCCCGTTTCCAGGCGCGTAGCGAAGCACTTGTGTCGTACGATGCAAATTCGGTTCTGATTTAATGTTAAGACCTATCCCATCCTGTATCCTATCCTTAACGACACATCGACTGATTACGCTATCCTGATCCTTGTCCTTTCTTGTCCTCACCATCCTGGCAGTCGACATCTTTGCAGATCACCTTGGATCTGAACCATAAACATTAGATCACTAGTCGCAATGTTGTGATCTGGCCTTCTCTTTCTCCAATATCGTAATCATCCACCGTAATGTCCAGATCACACGTCTCCCGAGTCAGATCATGCCTTAATAAAGCTAGATCACGCTGATCCAATCTCAGATCGGCTAGATCTCCTTGATCCTGTTGATCTAGGGTTTCCATGCATGATCCGGTGACAATACTTCGTGATAATCATAATTATAACATCCGAGCTTATTCCATGCCGTCAATCCCCAATCATCGTTCATCTTTGCCATAATATCCTAGATCCCGGATCACTCGGATCCGCCTATGGATCTAGGTTCATGAGCCTTGATCCACATTCCCCGAATAGACCCACATATGTGAACCGATCTGGTCTTCACGGATATAGATTATAGCCTAGATCTGGACATCTAGGCTTAGATCACCAGTTTCCACAGATTATATAACCCATATTACAATCACGCAAGTCCCACATCATCCATATCCACACGAGATCTTCCCAGCTCTCCGGATCTGGGTACATGTACAGATCGTATACCAATACATCCATCACGTCCCACCCAAGGTGTCACTAATCTCCATCAATCTTATCCATCAATGGATCCACCCACATCAGCTCGTCATCTACTCCAATCACATCACGTCAGGTCCGATCACGTCCAAATCGGATCTTTCCTGGATATTCCAATGCCAAATCTTTCAAATCCACTTCACCACA
>VOQZ01000528.1:0-38537 GCA_008079305.1 Phytophthora palmivora | reverse complement strand
ACCAATAGTACCGATATTGATGGTGGCCTGATATTAAATAATAGAGTTAGATACGGTAGCTTTCCATTAATTCTGCAAGACAGACCTGACGACTGATGACTTCCGGTGTGAGTGGGGGTGAGCTCCTCGATCTTGAGTTTGGTCAGGTCCTGCACCGCCAGGTGCTTCTGTACGAGTTCCGGCATGCTTGAGTGACTGGTGGTGGTCTGTACTTGTGAGACAGAGTAGTATTAGCTTCCGTAAGTTGCTCGTCACGTCCAACATACCTGGTAGATTCTGCCTCAGACGCTAAAGGGGAATGGTGGCTGTGCAGAGCGCAGGGGTCTCGTGTGGCATACACCATTATCCATGTTGATGTGGTGCACACCACATCCGTTTTGCTCGACGGGTCACTTCAACTTCCGCACTAGCTCAGCATGGTAGGCGGCGCCACTACCAGTAGCGCACCAGGCCTCATCCATCGGTAAGCAGCCCACCTATATGTATCCTATATAGGTGCTAATACTCGCTAATACCGATTGCAGTCACTTCGGGCTTAAGGGCAGTGTGCACAACAACGTGGCGTTCGCGGAGGAAGGAGTGCTCGTCTATCCGTGCGGTCATAATGTTATTATCTACAATCTCGAGTCGAAGGAGCAGCAGTTTCTGCATGGCGTTGAGACAACCGGACGTGGCATCACAGCGCTTGCTATGGCGCCTAATAAACGCTACGTGGCTGTGGCAGAGCAAGCAGAACGGGCGATTGTGCACATCCATGACCTTAACACACTGCGACGTCGCAAGACGTTGACACTCAGTGATGGGCTGGCGGATACGTGTGTGTGTGTGGCCTTCTCGGGTGACAGTAAATACTGCATCACACAAGGAGGAGCACCGGACTGGATACTCTCGCTCTGGTTGTGGGAAAAGACCAAGCTCCTTGCGAGTGTGAAAGCCTCGACACCACATGGAAACGCTGTGCATCAAGCGGATTTCAGTCCGAATGACCCACTGACGATTTGTGCAAGTGGAAATGGACTGTTGAAGTTCTTTCGGTTGATTGACGGACAGTTGAGACTGCAGGCTACTCCGTTGAAGCGCGAACCTGCGCATTTCTTACGACACGCGTGGGTGTCGGACGACCGCGTTGTAGCTGCAGCAGACTCAGGGGAACTATGGTTATTTGAGCAGTTTGAGTTTCGACAAATCTTGACTCCGGCGACAACTGGTACGACAGGGGATGGCAGCTTTGTGAACTCGTTGCTAGGCTACTCGAAAGGGTTTGTTTGCGGTGGCTCTGGCGGGTGTGTGCGCATTTATGACCGGAATGATGATGGAGGATCACGTGAATATTATAAGAAGGCAAAGACTTTTCGAATCGAAGGTGATACTAGCACGATCAAGGATCTAGCCATCAGTCCGAGTGAGGACTTGCTCGTTTGCTCGCTTGAAAACAACCAAATGTATGCACTTACGCTATCAAGCACTGATATTCTCAAAGAAGATGCCATGAATTTTGAGCTTGTCTCGACAGCTTTTCATGCGCCAAGTAGCAATGGAAATTGCCATATCACTGGACTTGATACGTGTATCCGCAAGCCGCTAGTAGTTACTTGTGCACTCGATCGGTCTGTGCGCGTGTGGAATTACTTAGACAAGTCAACCGATATCCTGAAGTACTTCCGTGAAGACGCATTGTGTGTGGCTTTTCCATCCGTCGGGTTTGCATGTGTTGTGGGCTTTACGGACAAGCTGCGAATGCTTAACGTCCTCATGGATGACATTCGCTCTTGTCGTGAATTTTCCATCAAAGGTTGTCGTGAGGTACGATTTTCACATGGTGGTCAGTTTTCGCTGCGGCCAACAGTAATGTCGTTCATGTGTATGCTACCTACACTGGTGAGCTGGTAGCTGTACTGCGGGGCATTCCAATCGTGTGACGTCTATATCGTGGAAGCCTGACGACCGAAAATTACTCTCATGCGGCGCTGATGGTACTGTCCTGCTGTGGAGTCTGCGTGGAGCATCTAAAGTTGGTGATGGCCATTCACAAGCTCGCTGTTCGTACATTGATGCGGCCTTATCCCCTGAAGGAGATGTGGTTTACGTCACCGGTTCCGACAACATGCTCAAGGAGTTGATATGGTCACCGGTCTTGCTCGGACTGAGCATTGGACTGGCAGTAGTGGGGCTACATTGGGTCCGTTAGCCCTCGCTAACTCTCAGCAAGTGCTTTTCGTTGGATCAGCAGAACCCGGTCGTCCAGGTATGGTGAGGCTATACCGTTTGCCGTTGGAGAAAGACCACAACCACCTACATCTGCAGTAATGAGTGGTGTGCAATCATCAACTTCTCCAGGCTCTATCTTGCCCACAGGCCAAGCTGGATCAACGGTAATGTCTGCTACAACAGGAGCAGGTTCAGTGTCCCAGTCTTACATCGAATACCATTGTCATGATCTCCCAGTGTCACGACTTCGGCTGTCGTTCGACAACCAGTTTTTATTTTCTGCAGGTGAAGATGGCTCACTATGCATCTTTGAAACGCAAAATGTAATCGGAAAAGGAAGTGGAAGTAGTGCTAGCAGTGGTCCAGGGGGGGGCAATTGGAACGAGAGAAGCACGAAGCGATAGTACAATGCTTAATGGGGAGGTGGTGCTAGTGGCTCAGGTTTACCCTTCGCAGAGGAGATTCTGGTAACCAAGTCGGATTTGGAGGAGAAGAATCGCCTCATGAGTGAACTCAAGTCGAAAGTGGACGAACTAACACTGCACAACGAATATCAACTCCGGTTAAAGGATCTCAACTACAAGGAGAAGATTAAAGAGGTTTCAGATAAGTTCACAGCCGAGCTAACGCAAGATAAGCAACGCTGCGGTGACTTGCAGAATGACAAAAACGAAATGGAGAATGAATATCAAAAGAAGATGCGTGAAATGGCTTCGACACACCGCAGCGAAGTCCAGGAACTGAAAACCACGTACGAAGCAAAAGTAGAGGCTGAAAAAGCGCGCTATGTAGCACTTGAGCAAGCACGTGGTGAACAAAACACACGGTTTGAAGAGGAAAACCATCTACTCGTTGAGAGTCACACACAATTTCTAGCAGAGATGACAACAGAATACGACCAAAAAGTTGCCCATGAGCAGGAACTTCAGGGTGTCTGTGCGAGAGCCAAAGATGACCTCATCGCAACCAACGAGGCGCTGAAGCGAGCTCTCGAAGAAGATGCGGAACTGGAAGTGGAGGAGTTAAAAACTAAGTACGAACTGAAGCTGTCAGACGAGCGTGAGGCAACATTACGTCTCAAAGGTGAAAACGGGATCATGAAGAAGAAATTTTCTGCATTGCAAAAGGATATCGAGGATCAACGCGAGGAAATCCGATCACTAGAAGAGAAGGGCAAAGAGTTGACGGAGAATATCCGTGGCTTAGAAAAGGATATTCAAGGCCATAAGAAGGAGATCAGAGAGCGTGAGGAGACTATTCAAGACAAAGAGAAGCGTATCTACGACCTGAAAAAGAAGAACCAAGAACTGGAAAAGTTCAAATTCGTGTTGGACTACAAGATCAAGGAGTTGAAGCGTCAGATTGAACCACGCGAGCAGGAGATCGCTGACATGAAGACGCAAATTGAAGAGATGGACGCTGAATTAGAGCAGTATCACAAGAGTAATGCTGCGCTTGACCTCATGATCGGAGAGTTGCGGCTTAAGATGGACGGTATGCAAAAGGAACTGAATTTGCAAGCTGCACAAGTAGCTTTAGGCAAGGCGTTAGTACGGCAGGTGCAGACTGATTTGCTAGGGTGTGCGCAGCTTCTAGACAACAAGAAAGGACTTAAGGTCGCTGTCATGGCGCTGAACAAAAAGTACGAAGATGGTGTCACGCCTGACGCAAAAGAGCCCAATTCACAGGCCGAGTACAATCGCCAACGCGAATATCTCGAGAAGGAAGTCGAGTCCTTGAAGCGAAAAATCATGAAAGGCATGGCCATCAGCGAGAGCGAGCTTCACCGGTTACAGCGCGAAAACGCAATATTGACCACGCAGGTGAACGAGTTGCGCCGCGAGTTTCATAATGTGCGTATGCAGACGCAGGAGGTACGCGAAACCAAGTACAAGTCCACTGTATCGATTGCAAACAGTGCCGTAAACAAGAACCTGTCAGTCAGTAGTGAGGTGATACGAGAGCGCAAGGAGAAAATACGCGAGGCTGAGTTTCAGAAAGAGCACATTCTGCAGCTCAAGGCTCGTCTCACGGAGCTGCAAAAAGCTCTGGGTGGAGGTCTCAAATTTGCACTGACAGGATCCAACAACTCACCCCAACACAGGCAACAGCAGCAGCAGTACATAAGAAAACCCACCCCACCAACGCAGCGCCTTCCACCTGTATAATATCACGTCTGCTGGACTTTTCTGTTCGTATTTACCGTCCTGGACCTGTCGTGCGCTTCGCCCTTGTATACATAGTAGCGCTCTGTCGAATCATACGAGTCTGCAAGAGTTCACATATAAGTCCGTAATCCACCACAACAGGAAACCCACGATCAGACGCACGTATTGCTGGAGGTGCTGTGAGATGTTGATCCGGTCCGGAATGTGCACGTACAGCACCGTCTTGCCCATGACGAACACCTCGTCCAGCGTTAATGTAATACCCTATAAGCAACAGTAATCAACACAAGAAGCGTGAGTATAGTAAAATAATTCTCTAATAACCCACGCTGATGCTGCAGACTCACGTTCGGCTTGGTCTCAATGGCGTCTAGCAGCGTAAAGTCCATATCCTGTACAACTTCCTGCACGATACCTCCAGCACTGATTCATTCTTCAGATCAATCCGCACGCGAAGCCCTACAAAGCTCTTGAGTAGCAACAACAGCGAGCGTGGCTTACGTCCCTTCCTCTTGGGCTTCTCTTGACTCGACTTCATTGATCAATGGCATGGTGTACACCAACTCTACACTATTTAGTGTATCACTCATGTGCAAGAGTTCTGAGCCATTGATTTCGTACTTAGAAGAGTCCAGTCCAAGAATTTCGGCGACACCTAGCGACCAAGCTAATACATCCTATTTCTACTTCACTGCGATGGGACCTCGCGGAGCTGGACGGCGTCTGAACGACCAAGAGCGCATGGAGATCCTCGAGATCATCAGCGTGAAGCCAAGGTGAAGAACGTGGATCTAGCCAAGCGTTATGGCGTGTCCGAAGGCGCGATCCGCAAGCTCAAGCAGATGAAGGACACGATCCGCAATCGCTATTACACGGGCAACGAGAACAACCGCGACAAGCGCAAACGCGGCGGCTTCAAGCGCAACGCGCCCTTTGAAGAGGAATTGTACCAGTGGATCGTCCGGATGCGAGATTCGCAGCCCTATCAGCTCATGCCGCTCACGCAGACGGCAGTGCGGCAGCAGGCTATCATTCTGTCCAAGAATTACGAGAAAATGGCCAACTTTAAGGCGTCACCGGGATGGTTTGCACGCTTCTGCTCGCGACACCGACTGGACCCGATCGTTGCCTCGGCTACAGACGTTGCCGGTGCCTCTGCTGAAGCAGCAACAGCTGACACTTCGCTGTCTGCAGATGGAGTCCCGCAATCGGTGGCAGTGCCGCCTGCAGTGTCGATGCCCATGACTGCAAGCACAGGCACGGACGAGACGGTGTTCCTAATGGACACTCACAACTAGTACAGTGACGACGTCGCAGGCGATGGAGATGGTGCGTGCGATAGCTCCTGGATCCGAGGAGAGCAAGACGGACGCGCCGTCGATTAATGAACAAGTGCAACAAGCTGCTCGCGAGCATAATGAAGCGGCGTTGCGAGCTGCAGCAGCCAAGATTGGCGAGGCACAGGCGTCTGAAGACAAGACGGAGGAGACGTCGGAGACCGAGTCGGACGTAAAGGCTGAAGAAGAGGAAGAAGGGACGAAGCCAGGCGATGCTGTAGCGGAAGACGAGATCTTCAGTCTCGGACTATAGTTATATGATGAATACACGTCGCTACGTCAGGTTCGTCCGTTCCCTCTTTATGCCGATCGGCCAACAGCCCTTCGCGATCTTGCAAATCTAAAAGACACCACCCACGTGTGAGCTCAGTATCGCACCGGACGAAACGAAGACAAGCAACGAGATGCTGGCGCACGAGGCAGTCAAGACCACCAACATGTTCAGCTCGCTCACCAAGACCAGCAGCTTGGGCGGCAGCAGCACGACCACGAGCACTGCGAGCACTGGGAGCACACCTACATCCACCAAGAAGAAGAACAAGAACAAGAAAAAGAAGACCAAGACCAAGACGGACGACAGCGGAGTCGAACAAGAGGACGACACGTCGCAGTTGCCTCTGGCGCAACGATTGGAGGTGGCGGCGGCCATTTCAGACACCCACGCGGCACTCCTGGGGCTGCTGGGATGGAGCAGACTCTACGTGCACACGGAGACGATTCTCATCTTCTTCCAGAGCGAAGCGCTGCCTCTGCTGCTGAATAATGTGCTGCGTTCTCGACCTGCGGCTGCGGTGCTGGACAATTTGGAGGCTCTGCTGGCGAATTGTTTGTCAGTTGAAAGGCCTTCCGACGCGACGGAAGCGCCACATCGACAAATGGCTGGAGAAGTCGTAGCGGCTGTGAGAGCTATTGCAGACCAGTTGCAAGGAGCTGTGGAGGATGCAGAGGATGTTAATGCAGAGGCTGAACGCGCAGCGAAGAGTTTGAGTCGACTTGTGTGTGCTCATGCGCTCTCGCTGCATGGCGTGGATCTGGACTCGCCCCTGACGAAGGATGTTCAGGATCTAGAAGCAAAGATTGCTCAAGTGACGAATGCAGATGAAGCTGTGCGTGGTCAAACGATCCGAGAATCGTTTCAACGGCGTGATCTGCGTAGTGACGCGCTGTCGCTTCATGAAAACACGCTGAAAAAACTCACAAAACTGGTTGAGGAGCGAGTTCGCAGCTCTGAACAACAACATGAAGGAGAGGAAGAAGAGGAAGACGAAAAGACTCCGGAAGTTGATGCGCAGACAACTGAAGATGAAGCCCTGATGCAAGAAGTGACCAAGTCATTGCAGGATATGCAGGATCGCAAGGACGCAGAGTTGGCACCGCTCCGCAAAAAGAAAGCGGCAGTGAACACTGAAGCACAGACACTACGTCAAAAACAGGAAGAGCTCGAGGCTCAGTTACGTGCCGTGAAAAGCGAACTGCAGCGTGTGGTTGGCGAGCAACACCAAGCTGAAGAAGAAATGCGCGCGGTGGAAGAGCGCTTCATCGCAGACACTGCGCGATTCCGCGCCGAACACCAGCACGTAGCTCGGCGATTTTCCCGGGCCCAACGCCGTCGCGTTATCACTACCGAGGTGGGCAGAGTGCAGAATGAAGTACGTCAGGCGCGGCTAGCTCATAGCCAAGTGCACACATTGCGGGCGAAGCAAACAGCTTGCATTTCTCAACAACTCGAAGCCTCGCTGAACTATTTCGAAAGCGAGCTACCTTGTGTGAAGTTTATGATGTCACGGGTGGAGGAAAATGCGGCCAAGCTGTCCCCGTTACGAGGCGAAATAGCATCATACCGAGCGCTTGGCGTGTCCGCTGTCGCCGGAGAGCTGGAAGAGAAGGCTGCTGGTCTTGAAGCGCATCTTGAAGAAGATCGGAACTGCTTATCAGCTCTACGCAAACGCGATGAAGAACTGTTGCGGAGTATGCGCCGCATACTGTCCGAGTCGTCATTGCGAGACGCCCTAACTGGTGTGGAGGAGAGAATCAAGCACGAGTCACAGCGCATGATCGACTACGTCAGCAAATTATACGAAGAGAGTGGTAATCAAGAGACAGAAGGCACTAGTGGTGATTCCAAGAGTAATGGAGTACCGGGTCCCAAGAAGAAGTGAACGACCAAGGTTTGACAGGTTTCTTCGATGCAGCTTGCCATACCAGTGTTACCGAATAAATCTGTCAAAATATATTGTCATTAAGCTGCTAAGTAGCTTCAACGTGTATTGTGCCTTCCACGAGGTACTACTGGCTAATGGATATCACTGACAATGACTACTACTACTATAATTTAGGACGCATATAAACAGAGATCTCGACATACGACTGCACTCGAATATGGCAATATTGGCGCCTTGAGGCAATCAGACGGTAATCCTCCGTCGATGTAAATCATTCGTCGTTTAGTGCTGCAGCCACGCGCACGAAGACATCGCGTGGAATTCCACAAGTGCACCCAGGAGAGTCACAGACAAATTTCTGGGCAAGAGTGACACTATGGTTGTTGTCTTCGATACCTCGTCGATGGCGGGGAGTCTTCTCCACTGGTGTTGGTGGAGCATCTCGAGGAGACACGCGCGGTTCCAATTCCTGCTCTTGTGGAGTGTGTGCTTGATGCTTTTGGGCAAGCCGAGCAGCGTTAAGTTTGACTGATGCATTCTCTATCTGCCGCTTGAGCACATGTAGCTCGCGAGCATATTGGGCACAGTCTTCTTGAGCCTGTCGGGCTTCATTCAACAGATCCGCAATCTCCCGCAACTCAAGCTCCAAAGTCTTCACTGCACTCTCCTGCTTCGCCACACAGACTCGAGCGAGATCACACTGTTTGATTGAATTGGCAAGTCGCTGAGCGTACAGCAGCCGACGTTGGCTTCGTTGCTCCTGTGCTTCTCGAGATTTGGCCAATATAACCAACAGTTCGGTGGCGTCTTCGCTTCTAGCAGCTTTCTGGCGCTCAATATGTTCGCTGATAGCTCGCTGTTCAGCTTGCCGAGCTTGTGCTTGAGTCTGTAAGGCAAGTAATCGACTATGTCTTGCCTGAGTGATGCTGAACTCGCAACAGAGTCGAGTCCACGTCCTCATAGCTCCGATAAGGGCATGTCTGCGCCAGTGTTGGAGCTTTTCGTCCGCTATCATCAAACCACGCTGCGGCTGAAGCTGCGAACGTATACCCGCGGACAGCTGGAAGATGCACTCTACCTCGGATGGGCACGGATGGATACAACGGAGACCGTGGAACCATCCGTCTACAGGTGAGATGATCTCTGTGGATCTCTGAAGACTACCGAGACCCCAGGGATGGAGATTGCCAACAGCAGCGTTCCAACATCCGACGTAGAGTGCACCAAACGCGTAAAGCCCCACTCCATGGCAGCTTACAGCACCCACACTCATGTCGCCTTCGTAATGTAATGTGGGACTGTAGCGCGTGCCGTGACTCACTTGCGTCCCGTTGAACCAGTGGCCGCAGCACGTGTGACCTGTTGCAGTTGTCAGGACGCCGAGGCCGTGAGGTTGCCATTCATCCTTGATCACTTGAACTTGGCCGCGATAGGTTCCCCCGTCGAAGTCAATTACCCGGTATGCGATAGCGTCGGTGTCTTCGTTCCCCACAACTGTCGGGGTCGCATCGCTTCCAGCATTTGCTTCGTGACCGCGCATCGTGTTCCTCCAGCGATTGACGGACTCGTGCGATCTCAAGGCAGAGAGCGGCTCGTTCCAGTTCCTCTTCCGTTGGTGCTGCAGTTCCAGTACTCAACTCCTCAGTTCCAGTGCTCGAATCTCCAGGCTCGAGCTTCAACACGCCACTTGTCCGTCCTTCCGCAGATCCCGAGCCTCCAGTTGCAGTTGCAGTTGCTGCTGCGCGCAAGGACTGGTCTGCGAGGCTCACGTCTGACGTAAATTCGCCTGGCGCCTGCAGTGGAGCGCCGTCATCCCAGTCGGCCATCTGGCTAGCTGATGTCCAAACGTCCCGTCCAAGCGAAGTGCAACGGGTACTTGCCTCTTCGCATTTAGCGGCGAACGGACGGTCGCTGCTGCACCAAGCAGCCCACCATGCTTGACATGCCATTGCGCAATGCTCAACACGTGGTTGAAGCGCGCGCAGGTTCAAGCTTAGTTCAAGCTGCGGCACGTGTGTAAAGCGCGCCGAGAGATTGTGAGGTGGGGCCGCCAACTTCGTCGCGTTGCGATTAGTGAGTCCGGCACGGTGTGAATTTCCAGGCGAATCTCTGGATCGCGGGTGCTTTTTTCAAGACATCTCTGCCGACCGCGCGTCGATCACGAGGCTTTTGACGCCGAAGGAGCCTTCGGCGGGTGGACTTGGTCGGAGGACTTGAATCAAGTCGCTTGCGGATGTGCTGCACAGCTTTTCGTGTTCAACTGTGCAGGCATGTTCCGGTGCAATTTCGGTCTGTCTCTGGTGTGGTTTTACAAGTTCACACCTATCCGCTGCTGGCCATCGCCACGTCACAGATGCCGCACGATTTGGCCGGAGACCGCCGAAGTTGCACTTTGACTTGACGAATCCACGGATACGAGTTGGCACTCGCCGCACCAATTCATTCCTCTTTCCGCTCCGTCCGTGACAAGCGCCTGCCCCAGTCCAAGCAGAAGGAAGCCGGCCGCTCAGATGATGCAAGCTACCCAGTTCCGAGCGCTGCGCCGCGCGCAGTCGACCATGCACACCCGTCCGCTTCAGACGACGATGGCTCGTGCCTTCTCGGCGCAGAGCGACGCCAACGTGGAGGTCTGCGAGGAGGAGATGCTGCGTGCTCTCGACAAGTTCCAGAAGGACGCTGCCGGCAACACGGTGCCCTGGTTCCTTGAGAACATGCCGCCTTCGTACTTCCGCTCCATTCAGGAGGAGGACCGCCTGCAGCACCTCAACGCTATCACGGCGCTGCTGGGCGCGGAGCAACCTGAGGTGCTCCTGCGCTCGCCTGACCAAAAGGTCTTCTCACACTTCCGTTCGGGTGCCAACTTCCCCGGACGTCTGGCCAGCGTGCTGGAACAGCTCCCTCAGACGGTGGACGGTGCCACGCTGGCCCGTGTCAAGCTCTTCACAGCCCTGGACGACTCGCTCGGCCTTGACATCTTCAGCTTCGGACAGCAGGAGCCGTTCTTGAACAAGAGCGAAGATGAGAAGATGGCTCGTGCCACCTTCCAGCAATTCTGTGCTGACATTCAAGCCGGCAAGTACGCCAACGACGAGAACTACCCGAAGGCTGGCCCGCACTTTGAGCCTGAGGTCGTGGACGCCTTCCTCAACAGCAGCAACACCATGTACGTGCAGTTCAGCCACCCTCGCCGCCTCGCCAAGCAGCTGGAGTTGTTTCAGCGTGTCCGCGGCTCTGAGGGTGTCGTCGTGGATGTTGAGCACAACTGGGAGACTCGCAGTGTGGAGAACAAGTACGCCACGAGTGGCGTCCCTCAGACTATGCTGACCATCGCGGCATCCAACGTCATTCCCAAGAGTTTCATGCAGAAGGCTGCGTCGTACCTGGGTCTGTGCAACCTTAACGTGGTGCGCGCTCACTTGGACGTGGTCAAGGACTCGGAGAGCAACAACGGTGATGGCCACGTTGCCATGATCCGTATTCTGGTGCAGCCCAGCGAGGAAGCACTGAAGGATAACTTTGAGTTCGAGTGGAACAAGATTTCGGGCAACCTCAAGTACCTGAAGTGGTTGGATGACCGACCGGTTCACCTCACTCTGCAGCACCCTGACCTTGGTATCTCGCGTGCTGAGCTGATCTACGCTTACGGCAATATGATGCACGGTGTCCTGGCGAAGAAGGATCCGTTCGCGTACTCGCTCACGCGTATCATGGAGACGTTGGAGCACGAGCAGCACCTTCCCTTCGCTTCGCGTATTTCGGACTTCTTCCTGAAGAAATTCGACCCACAGCAGACTCCGTTGACGGATGCCGAGCAGGACGCTATCGTCGATGAGATCAAGGCGGACATCCGCCGCAACGTGGAGCACGAGGACGCCATCGTTCTGCTCAACACAATGGCCGATGCCGTCCGCGGCACGCTGCGTACCAACAAGTTCGTGCGTGAGCGCTACGCTCTGTCGCTCCGCATGGACCCCAATGTTATGGCCTACGGTACGGTGGGCAAGGACACACCGTTTGGTGTCTTCTTCATCTATGGTCGTCGCTTCAAGGGCTTCCACGTGCGTTTCCGCGACATTGCTCGTGGTGGTCTCCGTATGGTGTACCCCAGCTCCACCGACGCCCACGCGATGGAGAGCGCTCGCCAGTACAACGAGGCATACAACCTTGCTTTTGCTCAACAGCTTAAGAACAAGGATATCCCGGAGGGTGGTTCCAAGGCTGTGGTGCTCTGCGATCCTATCGTCGGACCTATTGGTGATGGCGCCCCGCGTGATTTCATCATTCGCAAGAGTGTGAAGGCCTTCTCGGATGCTCTGCTTGACCTGAACACCACGGACGAAGCTGTGAAGGAGAAGGTCGTCGACTACTACGGCAAGGACGAGCTGATCTACCTTGGACCGGATGAGAACATTATCCCGGAGGACATTGTCTGGATGACGGACCGTGCTGCCATCCGCGGTTACCCTGTTCCGCGCGCCTTCATCAGCTCCAAGCCGGATGCTGGTTTCAACCACAAGGTCTACGGTGTCACGAGTGAGGGTGTGGCCGTCTTTGCCGATGTGGCTCTGCGTTCGCAGAACATTGACCCCACCAAGAAGCCGTTCACGGTCAAGATCACTGGCGGAACTGACGGTGATGTTGCTGGCAACGTCATCAAGATTCTGCACCGCGAATACGGCAGCAACTTGCGCGTTGTCGGCATTTGCGACGGCACGGGAGTGATCGAAGACCCTCAGGGCCTTGACATGGGCGAGCTGCTGCGTCTTGTGGACGAGTCGCTGCCACTCTCGAGCTTTGACGAGTCGAAGGTGTCGGCGGCTACGGGTGTCAAGCACGACATCAGCACAGCCGAGGGCATCCGTGCTCGTAACACGATGCACAACCGTGTAAAGAGCGACTTGTTCATCCCCGCTGGTGGCCGTCCCAACACTATCAACGAGAACAACTGGCAGGAATACCTTGACGCCGATGGAAAGCCGTCGTCAGGCCTCATCGTGGAGGGTGCCAACCTGTTCGTCACGCCTGAGGCGCGTCAACTTCTCTTTGACAACGCCGGTGTGGTCATTGTGAAGGACAGTTCGGCCAACAAGTGTGGTGTGGTGTGCTCGTCGTACGAAATCGTGGCCAGCATGCTCCTCGAGACCGATGAGTTCCTTGCCGTCAAGGACGAGCTGGTCGTGGAAGTGGTTGACAAGCTGCGTGCGTTGGCCCGCGTCGAGGCTCAATTGCTGTTCCGCGAGTACAAGAAGGACCCGTCGTCTGCGCTTCCGCCCGCCAGTGAGCGCATCAGTCGTGCCATTACCCGCGTGCACGATGCCGTTCTGGCTCACTTCGACGATGTGTGTGAAGAGGACCAGCAGATTCTGTTCACGCTCATCGAGGAGCACCTGCCGCCCAAGCTTCGCGAGTTGGCCCTGGACCGCGTACACCAGAACGTGCCTCTGGCCTACATCCGCTCCATCGTGGCTTCGAGCCTGGCCAGCAAGATCGTGTACCGTGAGGGCCTACAGTTCACTGAGGCTCTACCGGAAGGCAACCTAGGCAACATGGCGCTGCAGTACCTCAAGCAGGAGAAGAAGGTTCAGCGTCTTGTGCAGGACGTGCGCTCTTCGGAGTTGCCGAACAAGGACGACATCGCCGACCTCATTGCTCGCGGTGGCGTTCGTGCCGGCATGGACACGCCCAACTAATCTGTGCATTATTAAACATGAATTCGTTTGAATGGTCTGACATTGAGCGCATTGATGCCCTACATGTAGTAGATGAATGCATGGTGTCAGCGATGTGGGTGTTACACCTGCTTATTTTGGCGTACAAGTTGAACGACAGACTCTTACTCTCTGTACAACCGCATAACACTCGAACCACTCGCCAACCGATTCACTAACGCGCAAGTTAGAGGGAAATCTGAGGCCGTACGGTGTGTGCGTTGCTGTGTTTCGCCTCAATGTTGTAGTAGTTGCAAGATGGATACTAGTAACAAACAGAATCAAGATCATGACCCGATGATACAAGATAAGGAGACGAACCGAGGTAAGTCTCATGTTTCTTGTCAAGAGGTTGTACATTTGCTGACGTCCTGCTGCAGATGCAGCGGTACAATGTTAAACTTTGGTATCACGTTGGCAATGGGGCTGTAAGATTAATGTTTTGGATGCTGCAGGTTGCGTTCTTGGAGAATCGAGATGCTGTCGTGAAGAGCAAATCACCAACAAACGCAGCTCTACTGAAAGCAGGCCTGAAAACGAATCTGTCTCCATCCGAGGCAACAGCACAATTGCGGGTACTATGCCGAAAATTTGCTGCACTCACCGAGAAAGTGAAGGTATGGTTCTGGTACTGTGCAGATTTAAGCTTCTCCAGTTCGTTGCATGATGCATTGTTTGTTTTCGTTAGGATGAAACTAAGGTCCGTGAAGCTGCAGAACGAGAAGTCCGTCGACTCAAAGCGCTTCTCGAGAAAGATGCATCGCCCGTTGTTGCATCTTGTCGTGCTGAGACGCAAGCTTATGTTCGCGAGCTCAAAGAGGCCCAAGACAAATTGAAACGTGAGCTGCGACTCGAAAAAGAGAAGAACGAACGCACTGTGGCAAAAGCCTTGGAGCTCGAACGCGAAAAGAGTGCACTATTAGCAATGCAGTCTCAGAATCAAACACCAGCAAGCGCACGGACGACAAATTTACAGCAAGATCGCAATGTGAAGCACCAATCTTCGTGGGATAAAGAACAAGTACACAAGATTCAGTCAACACTTAAGCTCACGATCGAGGAACTGGAAGAGGAACTATCGCGAAAAGAGGAGGAGCTTCAAACGTATCGTGAGCGGTCCCAACGTGATCGGGCCCGCATCAAAGCGCTTGAGGACGAAAGTCGAACTAAGGATGATGCACAGCGTATTGCTCAGGAAGCTCGACGGCAGCTTGAAGCAGATTTACGGCAAGCTCAGACCGATATTACAAACGAGCTTGAAAACATGCAGCGAATTCACGATCAAGCACAAGAAGATCGAGCAGTGCGTGATACTCTTGAGCAGCAATTAGTGACTCTCGGTGAAGTGAATGCTGCTCTGGAGCAACGGAGTCGTGCACTAGTCCGTCGGTTGGAGCTCGCGTCAGCTGTGACGCAAGAGTGCCAAGAGCTCAAATTACAGCTTCGTGATGCTGAGGTGGACAACGAAACGCTAGTTCAGACGGTAAGCGTCGATCGTTAGTAGTTCGTACTTCACATCTTACCTCACTTGAGCATGACAACTTACAAATTCGTTTTGTCTGGTACTTGAAGATCCGAAACTTGAAAAACGAGCAATTCAACCGCGAAAAAGACTGGAAGATGCGGCTGGAAAGTGCCAAGGAAGAAAAAGCACACGTGGAACAGCAAGTACGTGACCTTCACGAAGACCTTGCCTCACTCCAGGCCCAGAACTCCCTCTTTTCAGAGTGGATGCTGGTTCGCAATGAAAACGCGATAGCTGCACAGCGTGAAACCCCACAAGACCAAGGCTCCCTTCAACTGCAAAAACCGAAATCTCGTGTTACTTCACCCACCTCTAAACACAAGAGCTCTTGGCATTTGAATCACGAGTACGATGGCGACTGCAGCAGCAACGACAATTATGCTTACCGCGAAGTCGAGCACGACGTGTCACCACGCAACCGGCCAAAACATACCGACGACGACCATCAGTACTCAACACCCAAGCCTATTGCTCGATCCCGTTCACATCCAGAGTCTCCACCAGCGTCCAAGCAAGCATCGCGCAAATGGCGATCGACAACTCACCACAACGTCGAGCGAGTGAATCCTCTACCACCCCAGCACAACATGCGGCGAAACATGTCGACAACGTCATTGTCGTCTGTGTGTTCGTCCGCCTCAAGTGCAGCAGCCTCTACTTCATCCTCTACTCGAGATGACCACGAACGCCTGCGGAAACTAATGAGTCGCAATCGAGAACTGCAGCAACGCCTTCAACAGGAAACCATGGCCACGCAAAACCTAGAGCGAGAGATCTCCAACATGACCACATAACGTACCAAACCTCTGCTCTCATTCATTTTCTATCAATCTGTACACTACCTGTTTTAGCACGTGTAAATGAATCTACATTTAAGGATCCAAGGTGGAAAGCATGTCCCCGGAGTTGTGGCGGAGTCACACGAGCACCTTGCTTAGCGGAAGCGTGCTATCAAGAGTTTACAAACTCTTAGTGAATATTGTTGCAATTGGGTCTCGAGGATGTTGCTGCTGAACTTCCTGCGCATTCGATGGGTCAGCAGGAATGTCCTCTTGGTGCGTCGACTGTCAGGTAGTCCTTTAACCCTGACGCTTCAACAGCCAGCTCGATTGCTATGATCGAGCAGTCTTACGTGAATTTATCGGACTCGATGGTCCCATCCACTAGCAGCTAGTTGGCAATGACCCAGAGCATCGTGAAGCATGAAAAGCGCACTGCTTCGACTGCTCAAGATGACACTTGCTTGATTTGTCAGTGCTACAGCTATAGTCAACGGAGCGTTTTCTCTTGCATACAGGTAAAAAACGCTAGTTCAGACATACTCTTTTGGACGAACTAGCGTTTTCTCGTGCATACAGGTAAAAAACGCTAATTCAGACATACAACTCTAGGGAACCACTCCAGTACTACACTTTCGGCAATCGGATTTGACCCGACAGCTGTTTGCACCCTATTTTGGCAGTTTGTAGTGTTTCCCGGGTAGGATATATGACAGCACACAGGACAGTGCGGGTGCAAACCCGCAGGAACGGCAGCCTAGTGTATTGTGGGTTAGGTAGAAAGTTGAAGAGTGAGCTCCAGACTAGCTGGTTGTTACTTTGCTCTCAAAATGACGGAGCGTTGTGGACAGAGCTGTTAGAGGCTGCTGTCCGCCAAGCCATCGCATACAGTACAGTACAGCTCAAGTGGAGCAGTAGGACACGGTGTGTGATAACTGGGCAGCCATCAACTGGAGCCAAGCTGTAACACCTGGCATCGACTACACAGTTGTTTACAAAAGTCAAGTCAGCCGATCGCACCTAAGTGGAAATTTTGTCGGATCGGTACCATTTTTCGGGGTATACAAAAAGTAAAAAGCTGGAAGCAAGACAAGACGTTGTTGACATGGATCCCAATATACTAATTCACGTTCGCACCTACGGAGTATTCCTTATGTGAAGTACATTTACTTCAGGAGGTGGTACCCAATCTGGTGGTACCCAATCTGGGTATTGTGGCGAAGTGGTTCTGCGAAATCGCAAGATCGCAGGGGTCCTCTTGCACACGGCACCCGAACTGCCGACTAACGGAGGGGGTACTCCGATCTTCCGTGAAGTTTTCGATCTCACCTTGTGTACCCGTCGGTGGGACTAGATCGCTCCTCGGGCGATCTCGGAAGACGCTCTTGTCGTTGATCTAGGGCTGTCTGACAGGACAGCGGGAGTGGCGGCAGCAGCGGGGATACTTCTACTCGCTGCACCGGGTAGATAACGAGTTTTAGATCTTGGATGTCCTTGATCGATCTCGACGTGGCCAGTATCGATCTTGGCCGGGGTGTCTTGTGTTCAGTGGGTGACCTTTTTCCAATGAAACCAATACGTGGTTGCGCTTCCTATAGCGGAGGTCTTGATAGGAGGGTTGATGGGCGTCCAGTCAAGAAATCTGGGTGCGGGAACTCTACTTGGTGTCGATCTTGGTCTTGTGTAGCATCGGGAGGGCCAATAATACGTATCCCTGTCGGGAATGGCGAAGATGAAGAAGATTTGTGTAGTAGAAGATAAAACAACTCTGAATTGAATGTTAATGTCCTATGCTTCCCACCTTCCCATCTGTGGCTATCCATACTGCACTTGCTTCAAAATACCTATAATAAAACCAAGGTCGATACCGCGTGGGTACAATCGGTTTGGGCGGGGATAATGTCACACATTCACCGGTCACTACAGAGAGTGCCACTATAGAGAGAGTTACCCTTGGTCTTGATTGACAAGCTTGGATCGAGTGCGTTATAGAAATTTCCTTATCCGCTTCACCAACTAGTATACCCCCGTTGCAACCTGCGATGAAGACGATCCAGCATTGCGCGGAAGCCTCTGGTGCAAGCGACCAAGAGGTAGAACGAAAGTGTACCTGTAAGTGCCGATGCCGCTCGAAGACGTTACCGCTTATAGATACCCGGTTCGCGTGATACACTAATGCTCTGCGCGGATGGCTAAGCGCGAACAAGCGCAAGAAAACATATTTCAAGTAGTTTGTGACCTTCATGAAGCTTTTCGTCGAAGACAGATACATGCTCGACAAGTCATCGCCCAGCTACAAGGATAGCGTTCATCAGCTCGGAAAGTTAGCGTCAAGCGAAGTCACTGCGTACCTAGGCGCGCGGGGCTAACCGCCGAAGGAAACCAACGCTACACTCAACAAGCTTCGGCAGTTGCATCGCGGGGGGAACCTCAATGACCTCGTCAACTCCTATCGTCAGCGTCTCGTCATCGGTAGAATTGTAGACCCTGCACCAATTCATCACTAAAAACACTCAAGCTGCTCCCGTGACGCAACCCGATCTTTTTTCCGTTCTTGTAGTCGGTTCTTCTGTTGATGTCGCTTGCTTGGAGGTCTGCAGTCGTCATTCGAGAATAGAAAATTTACCGATGGGCGGAATTAAAGCACCTTGTTCCTTTCTGGGAGCTCCTCTATTGAGTTACATCGGTGGGGGTTAAACAACAACATCACATGGTACTAAACTAGAATGATATTACCAACCACAGATCTTCGTGGAAGAGACAACCCTCTTAGAAGTGTCATGGGCACATCCCATCAATTCACCAGGTCAGGTGACCAATGAAGCACTGAGCGCGCTGAGAATGGCGCAATCCAAAATGCACATATGCCATTCATTTGCAAGACATAATTATGCCTGCCACCTATATAGAGCCAATCATTTGCGATGAGTTTTTACTTGTCGTCTGTCATTACCTCCACAACTTGGTGCGATTTAAAATTCCGCGATGCAAGTCGGAGTTGCACTGACGATCGAAGTCGGGGTGATATGAAGAATCGCTTGCAGGGCTCTGGGAAAGTGAACAGTAATTGTGTCCGTGTAATACTAGCAAATCTATAATAGCAATAGATTGGGAGATCCTGGGGGATTACACTCGGCAATGATGCATAATATGCTATGGTTAATTCAGCCATTCTCGACGGCTTTGCTAGACGCAGAAGCTCTGTCGCAAAATCAACCGCTGGTGTGGCTTCTTCTGTCGGAGTTTCTGGAGACTCGAAATGGCTCGAGCTTTCTGTTCAGTAGTAAGTGATCTTGAAACCTAAATGACAGCACTTTCAAACAGTAACGAATGCACGATGTTGATAACCACATCGAGGTACTCATCATTTGCGGATACTTCTTCGCACATGCATATAGAGCTCGTACCTCAGCGTCTATGCCCTGAGCGGCACATACATTTGCAAGATTATGGTGGTTTTTGTACATGTATTATTGTGTCCATAGCCAAAACGCAATAAAATAGTTCGAATACCGCAAATAGGGTAGTGATTTATTTTGGGT
The DNA here is from genome assembly GCA_008079305.1 of Phytophthora palmivora. NCBI lineage: Eukaryota > Oomycota > Peronosporomycetes > Peronosporales > Peronosporaceae > Phytophthora > Phytophthora palmivora. The sequence goes on along the minus strand of VOQZ01000528.1, from coordinate 19,108 downwards.
CCGTATGCGGAGTAATTTTGGGATCGAGTCACCAGTAAATTATCGTACTTAGTCGAAATATACTTAAATCGCAAGCCACAGTACTTCCTTTCAATTAAGTGCGATTTTACAGATACCTTGTAAGTACCGCGTGTCAAACTACGAAAACGAACGCAGGACGACAATGTGTTGGCGCAAGGTGGGCATTCTGGCGCTGCTGGCAATGGCAATGGCATTTGTCCATGGTGAGTAGCGTATCCTCTCACCATCTGCGTACACTAGTCTCACGAAATTGTGTCATTTAGCCCAAGAAGCAGACGAGTTCGACGTCGTCGAGGTAATGTCACGAGGGTCTTCTATTAGAGCAATATACTCACAGGTTATGATGTTTTTAGTCTCAAGAGACCGCAGCTCCGACGCCTGCACGTACGATGCCGGCGCGGGACTTTGCAACGTTGGCCAAGCAGTTCATCCCCTTCCAGAACCGTGCGTCAATTGACTATAGACGTGTGGTGACAAGGATTAATTTGTTGTACGCTTTTTGCCAATTGTAGCGGACTATTTTGTGGTCGAAGCTAGCAGCTGGGGGGTTGGCATTCTCTTTTTGGTGCTCTACTTCGTGGGCAAGGCGCAGAATCGCAAAATCGCTGACAAATGGTACGGGATATTACTGTGAAGGTTGCATTGGTGACTTATGCATCATATATTATAGGCTGGAGGAAGCGGAGCCGGTGTTGCGGACGCAATTTTCGTACACGGGATCGTCGGTGGAGAATGGCATTGGACTGATCGAAGAGAGTCGAAGCAACTTTAAATACTTTTGCACGGGGCGTCGCTTCTTGACTCGCTTCGTCGCTGATCTGGAGGTATTCACTGTGAATCAAGTGTTTGCTGGAAGGAGAGGAGGCACTAACGTCTATGCAATTTGCAGCTGAAATCTCGCCATGATCTCTTCTCGCGCATTTACCACATCATTGTGCCGACTTCAGACTACTTGGTGAGAATACTTTTGTCAAAGGATGGGATAGATCGATACTAACCGAGATACTATGACAAATTGGATATATTAGACGATCGACGTTGGTCTCCATGGAGAGGAAGTGGACCCGTTCATCCTTGGTATCAGCAAGAAACTGGGCTTCACTGCCCTATCGAAGATTTTCCCCGAGCTGGTGTGTCTTATTTCTTCAGTCTGCATGTTTGTGACTAATCCAACGCGTTCTTGAATATTGCTGTGATACTAGATCGAAACGGCGAAGCAGGTTCCGGTTAAGGAGGTGCCCGAGTCGATGTGGGTTGCTACGGACTGCACCGAAATACCCAAGGCGGCACTGACGCACACCATTCAGGCGGTAAGATATTTGCTTAAATGTTGCTTTCTTGAATCACCTCGTTGTAAATTGATTCATTTATCGTTTGCTGCAGTCGCTTAACGAACTGGAAGACTTTCTCGAGTATATCGTGATTACCGACATGAACAAGCAGCTGATTATGTGGGTATTTATTTGTACATGGATCAGTGAAGATCAACTTTTGGTTGCAGACGCTTAGTAGTCGAATTTAAGAGACTAAACCGTTGGTGGTTGTTCATGTTGTGTTAATTAGTGGCATGCCGAAGACGCAGAAGCACGTTCTACGTGTCCGCTTTAAACTCCAGACTGGTTCGAAGAAGCTGGATGTACCGAAGGCACTCCAGCTTGTGTTTGCCTTGATTGACGGGGCTGGAGCTACTATCAAGCTGTCGCCGAACGTACGTTTTCATTTGCCTATTCTAGTCTCTGCTGGATGACATGCCAAGTAACAAGGTTTGTATATGTGATAGGCTAAGCACAGCGCAACTAAGCGGCGGTTGAAAATTAAGCAGGCCACGGAGTCCCTTGCTTCTGCCAAGGAAGATGTATGTACATTTGAGCTTTGAATTGTTGTATCACTCAGGTAGCCACCTTATAACGCTGTCCGTGCACGCCTAATCTTTGCAGGGAATCGCCCGTCGCCAGGCAGAGCTGAATGAGAAGAAGCACAAGGAATACGAGTCTCTGTCATACGAGGAGCAGCAGAAGATCGACGCTAAGAATGAGAAGAGAGCCACTCGCAAGCGCTTCAACCGCAAGGTGAGTCATTAATTTGTTGGTGATCGTAATTTTCCTTAATGAGAATTTTGTTACCTTGAGCAGAAGTAATTGCAGATGGCGCCCTGAGCATATCCAGTCCAGAAAAGGTTGTCTGTTCTTCTTAACCTGTAAGGCTCATACCGCTGATCAACTGGCAATAGACATCGTTTTCGCAGTAGTATGGAACAAGGGATGAGTATGTTGTGTTCATGTTTTGCGGTTGCGCTCATTACATCATAGCAAGACGACAGAGCTGAAAACATTAAAAACGATAGATTCATTATTGAACGAAATGCAAGTTACTCTCACACGCACTGTTATTATGTGAGCTTGGTCATGTTGACTTTGTACCAGGCTGTGGTGGGACTGCTATTGGTAGTATCAGAGGCACAGATATAGAGCGTTGCGCCGTCAAAACGCAAATCACCAACGGTGCATGTGCTGCCACTGCTACCTGTTGGTGTACTGCCGCTCGCAATGTTCAACTTAGCACTCGGCATTTTCACTTGAGCGTCAGACAAATCCACCGAGGTAGTAGAGGAGAATGTGACGGAATCTCCCGAAAATCCCACCTCATTCGACGCGAAGGATACTGTGTTTGGTGTCGCTGTCGTTCCTGCTGAAAAGGTGACCGCTTTGCCGGTGAAGCCTACGGAATCTCCCGAAAATCCCACATCACCCGAAGAGAAAGTCACTTGATCCGATGCGAATTTTACTGTGTTTGCTGTCGTCGTTCCTGCAGAAAAGGTGACCGCTTTGCCGGTGAAGCCTACGGAATCTCCCGAAAATCCCACATCACCCGAAGAGAAAGTCACTTGATCCGATGCGAATTTTACTGTGTTTGCTGTCGTCGTTCCTGCAGAAAAGGTGACCGCTTTGCCGGTGAAGCCTACGGAATCTCCCGAAAATCCCACATCACCCGAAGAGAAAGTCACTTGATCCGATGCGAATTTTACTGTGTTTGCTGTCGTCGTTCCTGCAGAAAAGGTGATCGCTTTGCCGGTGAAGCCTACGGAATCTCCCGAAAATCCCACCTGATCCGAAGAGAATGTCATTGTGGTAGCCTTTGAGTAGGTAACAGCAGTACCCGAGAAAGTCACTTGATTCGATGCGAACGTTACTGTATTTGGCGTCACTGCTGTCCCTGAAACACCAGAAAATAATATCTGAGATCCGGAAAAGGTAACGGTAGGAGCAGGTACAAGTAGCTGTGGTGTTGACACAGTCAATGAAGTGCCGCTGTGCTTAATAAAAGCATCGTCCTTGCCTAACGTGAGTGTACCTTTGAAGGTAATATCACCGGTGGACGCTGAGACTGTCATCACAGTTACTCCAGCACTCATGACTGCGAAATCGTGGGATTGGACAGTAAGTGGTCCACCAGCAACATACACATTTTTACCTGTCAATGTCATCGATGTTTTGGCATTTAGGTCCATGTTCGTCAGAGATGTTAGACTTACATATTGGATATTATCCACAGTCAACGAACTTTTCGCTATAGAAAGTAGCGGTGTGTCACTTGGATACTCTACACGAAATGCCCCATGGGACGTATCGGTTGATCCTGCACCAGGTGTCACAATGATTGACCCACCAGCACCGTTAGTCTCAGTATTCGCCCCCGCTGTCAGCTTAATCTCTCCACCTTTACCATTGACTAGTCCAGACTTCCCCAGGGCAACCTCAAAACTGCCAGAGGTCCCACCAAGAGCTGTACCGGTTGAAAAACTTATTTTACCTGATGATCCGGTTGGCGTTCCTGTCGAAACAATAGAAACATCCGATGTTTTGATCGTGACATCGCCAGAACCTCCCCCGATGATGCCCCTGATGAGAGTGTGACATCACCACTTATTTGGCCGGTGCCCGAGTTTGCTGTCGCGATAACAATATTTCCACTTCTCGCACTATTCCCACTACCAGTCAACATCTTCACGTCACCTCCACGGGTTCCACTTGCGGATGCAGCTCCAGCAGTAATCGACACAGTCCCACCGATCTTTCCTATACCACCAGTAAGTTCCAATAATCCCCCAGTTCCACCTGTGTTAGCCCCGGAAGTGATGCTCACACCAGCACCAACACCGCTTACCACACTGGAACCTGATACAATTGTAATTGTACCTGATGATCCGCTTGTCGTTGCCGATGTTGCAAGAGAAACATCTGAGGTCTTAATAGTGACATCGCCAGAATTCCCACCCGTTGATGTGCCTGACGAAATCGTGACAGATCCACTTGGTGCAGCAGCAATTGAATCTGCACTACTAACGAGGACACTGCCAGTTCTACCATTTGTGCTGCTTCCGCTCACAACTTCAATATCACCCCCAACAGTTCCAGTACCCAAACCACCACGAATGGCGACTGCACCTCCGGTCTTCGTACCCTCACCACCAAATATGCTCAGCTTGCCGCCTACACCGTTGTCGTTCGTACTGCGTCCACTGATGAGTTTCAACTCGCCACCTGCGGCAGCCTTCCCCTTGCCGACTTGTACAACAATGTTTCCACCGCTTCCCCCATCGGAATCTCCTGATGAAATGTCAATAGCACCTGACGGCCCAGTATTACTGGCGCTAGTCGCGTCGCCGGTTGACAATGTCAATTCACCAGTACCAGCAATAGCCGATCCAGATGATGCTACACTTACACCTCCAGAAATCTTAGAATTACTTGACCCACTGGTAATCTGGACGCTACCACCAACATCCGAACCACCTGCACCACCAGTTAACTTCACGTCTCCACCGATCTTTCCTTTGCCACCAGTAAGTTCCAATAATCCCCCAGTTCCACCTGTGTTAGCCCCGGAAGTGATGCTCACACCAGCACCAACACCGCTTACCACACTGGAACCTGATACAATTGTAATTGTACCTGATGATCCGCTTGTCGTTGCCGATGTTGCAAGAGAAACATCTGAGGTCTTAATAGTGACATCGCCAGAATTCCCACCCGTTGATGTGCCTGACGAAATCGTGACAGATCCACTTGGTGCAGCAGCAATTGAATCTGCACTACTAACGAGGACACTGCCAGTTCTACCATTTGTGCTGCTTCCGCTCACAACTTCAATATCACCCCCAACAGTTCCAGTACCCAAACCACCACGAATGGCGACTGCACCTCCGGTCTTCGTACCCTCACCACCAAATATGCTCAGCTTGCCGCCTACACCGTTGTCGTTCGTACTGCGTCCACTGATGAGTTTCAACTCGCCACCTGCGGCAGCCTTCCCCTTGCCGACTTGTACAACAATGTTTCCACCGCTTCCCCCATCGGAATCTCCTGATGAAATGTCAATAGCACCTGACGGCCCAGTATTACTGGCGCTAGTCGCGTCGCCGGTTGACAATGTCAATTCACCAGTACCAGCAATAGCCGATCCAGATGATGCTACACTTACACCTCCAGAAATCTTAGAATTACTTGACCCACTGGTAATCTGGACGCTACCACCAACATCCGAACCACCTGCACCACCAGTTAACTTCACGTCTCCACCGATCTTTCCTTTGCCACCAGTAAGTTCCAATAATCCCCCAGTTCCACCTGTGTTAGCCCCGGAAGTGATGCTCACACCAACACCGCTTACCACACTGGAACCTGATACAATTGTAATTGTACCTGATGATCCGCTTGTCGTTGCCGATGTTGCAAGAGAAACATCTGAGGTCTTAATAGTGACATCGCCAGAATTCCCACCCGTTGATGTGCCTGACGAAATCGTGACAGATCCACTTGGTGCAGCAGCAATTGAATCTGCACTACTAACGAGGACACTGCCAGTTCTACCATTTGTGCTGCTTCCGCTCACAACTTCAATATCACCCCCAACAGTTCCAGTACCCAAACCACCACGAATGGCGACTGCACCTCCGGTCTTCGTACCCTCACCACCAAATATGCTCAGCTTGCCGCCTACACCGTTGTCGTTCGTACTGCGTCCACTGATGAGTTTCAACTCGCCACCTGCGGCAGCCTTCCCCTTGCCGACTTGTACAACAATGTTTCCACCGCTTCCCCCATCGGAATCTCCTGATGAAATGTCAATAGCACCTGACGGCCCAGTATTACTGGCGCTAGTCGCGTCGCCGGTTGACAATGTCAATTCACCAGTACCAGCAATAGCCGATCCAGATGATGCTACACTTACACCTCCAGAAATCTTAGAATTACTTGACCCACTGGTAATCTGGACGCTACCACCAACATCCGAACCACCTGCACCACCAGTTAACTTCACGTCTCCACCGATCTTTCCTTTGCCACCAGTAAGTTCCAATAATCCCCCAGTTCCACCTGTGTTAGCCCCGGAAGTGATGCTCACACCAGCACCAACACCGCTTACCACACTGGAACCTGATACAATTGTAATTGTACCTGATGATCCGCTTGTCGTTGCCGATGTTGCAAGAGAAACATCTGAGGTCTTAATAGTGACATCGCCAGAATTCCCACCCGTTGATGTGCCTGACGAAATCGTGACAGATCCACTTGGTGCAGCAGCAATTGAATCTGCACTACTAACGAGGACACTGCCAGTTCTACCATTTGTGCTGCTTCCGCTCACAACTTCAATATCACCCCCAACAGTTCCAGTACCCAAACCACCACGAATGGCGACTGCACCTCCGGTCTTCGTACCCTCACCACCAAATATGCTCAGCTTGCCGCCTACACCGTTGTCGTTCGTACTGCGTCCACTGATGAGTTTCAACTCGCCACCTGCGGCAGCCTTCCCCTTGCCGACTTGTACAACAATGTTTCCACCGCTTCCCCCATCGGAATCTCCTGATGAAATGTCAATAGCACCTGACGGCCCAGTATTACTGGCGCTAGTCGCGTCGCCGGTTGACAATGTCAATTCACCAGTACCAGCAATAGCCGATCCAGATGATGCTACACTTACACCTCCAGAAATCTTAGAATTACTTGACCCACTGGTAATCTGGACGCTACCACCAACATCCGAACCACCTGTACCACCAGTTAACCTCATGTGTCCGCCGACTGCGCCACCCTTCCCGCTGGTAATAGTCACAATACCACCTATTCCGGTAACATCAGAAGTAGCTCCTCCAAAGATGTTAATCGTGCCTCCATCAGACTTGTCACCAGGTCCAACACCCAAAGTAACTGCACCACCGGTTCCTCCAGAAGCATCTGCTGAGCCGATAGTCAGTTGGCCTGTGTTACCATGGCTGGTTGTACCTGACAATAACGAAACCGCGCCACTGTCTTGTCCTGCGCCTGTCACGCCACCAGTACTGATGATTATATCGCCACTCGAAGTGCCTGAAATACTTCCGCCACTTGTGACCTCAACATTTCCGCCTTTCGTCTTCGTACCTACCCCACCAAGAAGAACTATCTTCCCGCCAACTGTTGTTCCTGTGCCACCTGTGAGGACTGAGTTACCACCAATACCTGTCGCGTGGGTACTGGATCCAGCATAAAGCTCAATATTTCCCGCTGTAGACGCGTTTCCTGATCCCACCGAAAGGGTTACAGAGCCTGTTGCCTCACTGACAGCATCACTCGTCTTGACAAACACCGAGCCAGATCCCCCAGCTGTTGTCTTGCCCGTACGGAGCTCTATCGATCCGCTCTTCGAAGTAGTAAAAGGATCTGCACTTCTAATTAATACATCTCCGCTCGGAAGACCCGTGCCTGCTCCACTCACAATCTCAACACGTCCACCAATGGTTGAAGTCCCATCTCCAGCATTTATCAGGATACTTCCACCAGTCTTCCCCGTGCCGCCCGTTACCTTGACTTTCCCTCCAGTACTTGCGTCGCCAGTCGCACCACCAGCATCAATTTCTACATTTCCACCAGCATTGGCGTCACTTGATCCAACTGACAATATTACAGAACCAGCCCCAGCCCCAGTGGAGTTTCTTGTCTTTATAAGTACTGAGCCTGAGCCACCAGCGCTAGCCATTCCCGTGCGTAGCTCAATTGACCCACTCATAGAAGCTGTACCGGAGTCTGCGCTTCTAATTAATATATCCCCACTAGGAACAGCCGTACCTGAACCACTCACAAGTTCGATACGACCTCCACTACTCACGGTTCCTTCTCCAGCACGCAGCTGAATATCACCGCCAGTTTTCGCTTTTCCAGCGGCTACAGTTACCGTTCCTCCGGTGCTTCCAGCTGAAGTTGCTGCACCTGCATTGACGTCGATGTTTCCACCAGCAGTGGTATCGCTCGATCCGACAGACAGAGTAATTGATCCCCCTGGACCGCCAGCAGCAACTGAGGTCAACAACTTCACATCCCCTGTAGCTCCACCCTTGGATATACCTGAAGAAAGTATCACGGATCCACTGCCTTTCGCTGTACCAGAATCGCCGCTTGCAATTATCACGCCCCCACTTACAGCTCCAGGGCCAGATCCACTCGTTAGCAATATGTTGCCGCCATTTGTAGAAGTTCCGGTACCAGCAGTAATAGCAACATTGCCACCTGTGGCTTTCCCGCTCCCACCTGTGATCATAATTGCACCACCAGTACTCGCATCAGCTATATTTGCCCCACTCTTCAAGCTTATGACTCCAGCATCTCCGGTGCTGGTTGAGCCAACTAACACGGTAATGGAGCCACTAGTTCCAGCTGTGGCATTTGATGTCGCAAAGGTCAAATCACCCGCCCTACCAGTAGTTGGTTTGCCAGACGATAGTGTCAGCGATCCACTTGTTTTGGACGATCCACTCGTCACAATTACACTCCCACCAACCATGTCATCTCCAATACCGCCAGAAACATTTATATCTCCACCCGATAGTTTGCCTTGTCCTCCGGTTATCAAAATCGAGCCGCCTATACCAGCAGCATTGCTAGATTTACCACTGGCCAACGTGATTGAGCCAGCATCAGTAACATCGCCAGCCCCGACGCTCAAAAAAATGGAACCTGCCTTGCCTTTAGTGGCATCTGTTGTTTGTAGCCAAACGTCCCCGCTGTTATAACCATTTGTAGGTCCTGTGTACAAGGCAATGGCGCCGCTTGGTTTATTGGAGCCAGAAGCTGCGGTTGAAATGAGTACGTTACCACTTGTTGCGTGGTCACCAGTGCCACCAGAAATTCGCACACTTCCGCCGACCCCAGTGTCAGTCGAACCACCTCGAATTGATACCTCACCACCTTCTTTTGGTCCTGACCCTCCTTCGACGTCAATCCTACCACCAGTGCCCTCCAAATTTGTGCTTGGTCCTGCATTCAGTGTTAGAGTTCCACCGCTGGAAGTAGCTGCAGCACCTAAACTGACAGTCACCGCACCAGAGACCCCACCTTTCGTGTCAGATGTAGTTATGGAGATGCTACCGGTATCTCCGCCTACTGAGCTTCCGGTTGATAGTGTAATCGCACCGCTGGGTAGTGCTGATTTGGTACTTGCACTTGTAATGAAAACAGAACCAGTTTTCCCGCTTTTACTAGTTCCACTAGAAATACTAACGTCGCCACCAGCCGTAGATCCACCGGTACCTGCAGTTAATGTTAAGCCGCCACCAGCACCATCACCCGGCCCACCACTCAATAGTAAATCACCACCTGTGCCACCGATAGCCGCATTCTCCCCCGCAATAACAGTCACAACTCCTGCTTTTGTGTCTTCAGATACACCAACTTTGAATAAAATTGAGCCTGCATTGCCATCCAGTGTGTTCCCCGTTTCAAAGGAAATATCACCCGAATCGCCTCCATCAGTAGCACCAGTCACGAAGCCTATTGGGCCACTATCATGATTTTTGCCCGCGTCAGCAGTCAGTACGAGCGTGTAGCCACTACTGGCTCCATTTCCTGATCCACTTTGCAACCGAACATTTCCTCCAAGCTTTGATTTCCCTGTTCCAGCAGTTAACTCAACATCTCCACCCTCTTCTGTTCCTGTGCCACCCTGCACAAAAACATCCCCTCCCATGCCTGCATCATTGATACTATTGCCTCCAATAAGTTGAATTTTCCCACTATCACTGACACCTCCTGTGCCAGAAGAAATAATGATGTCACCACCAAGTCCATTTGCAGCATTTGCAGTAGAAATATACACTCCTCCTGATGCATCTCCACTGGCGACGCCTGATTTTAATGTCAAAGATCCACTGGTTTTACTGGATCCAGAGGGACCTGTTGCCACAAGGATGTTGCCACTAGTTACTGAGGTGCCACTCCCACTCGTGATCTCCACATCACCCCCAGCACTATCCCCCGCAGACCCGCCAGTAATCGCTATGTTACCTCCAGATTTCTTTCCGTATCCTGCTTGCAAATCTATGAAACCCCCAACTCCTTTGTCAGGTGTAGAGTCTCCAGCATGAAGTGTGATATCACCTCCATCTATTCCATCACCAGATCCAGCACTTAGGATGATCGGGCCACCATTGCCTCCCGACGCACCAGAAGTTTTCAATGTAATAGCCCCCGAGCTTCCTTTAGTTCCGACACCAGTTGTAAGACTCAACGATCCGCTATCTGCGAGTCCAGAAGCTGGAGTTGACACTACAATGTTTCCGCTCGCTTTAGCCAAGCTTCCACCGCTGGTAATTTCAACTGACCCACCAGTGGTTTGAATAGAGTATCCTCCATTAACTTTGAAGTTGCCTCCATTTTGATTCGCACTTCCTCCTTTCAATACAATGTCACCACCTGCACCGGTCAAATCATTTGCTCCAGCTGTCGCCACTATCGATCCACTCGATTTGTCAGTTCCACTGGAACCAGCACTAATATTAATTGATCCACTTCTGCCCGCAAATGATGTGCCGGTAATAATGTTCATATCTCCACTCTGAACAGTTTTGGACGCCCCACTCGATATCACTACCATTCCACTTGCGAAACCATCTGAAGCAGCCGTTGTCCCAATGCTAACTGAGCCAGTCATATTCGAAGAACTTCTTCCACTCGCAAAAACAAGTGCACCACCACCACCGCTCCCACCTGAACCACCAGATACGATAATGTCACCTCCTATTGCAGACCCATCACCTCCAACAATCGACACTACCCCGCCCACACCAGTATCAACCCCATTACTATCCGTTGCAACGCTACTGCCACTTCGTATCACAATATTGCCACCAACAACAGCATTGCCAGAACCCACACCCAACGAGATGGACCCGCCCGCACCACCACTCGCCTTCGACGTCGCCACGGACACACTGCCGGAGTCACCACCTAATGATATGCCACTCGACACAATCACTGATCCGCTCACTTTATCCGTGCCAGACGCTGCGCTACTGACAGACACCGACCCACTATTCGCAATCGTGCCGGTACCGCTCGTGACAACGATACTACCACCCACGGCACCACCCACACCGCCGCTGAGTTCCACGCCACCGCCGGTATTTGAACCTTGGCCACCAACGAGCGACGCCAAACCGCCCACACCAATGTTTCCACCGTTAGTGCCTGTTGCGGAGCTGTCTCCACTGCGCACCAGTACATCGCCGCCACTGGCCGAACCGCCTGAACCCACCAGCAAGCTAATGTCACCCGCTGCGCCTGTTGTCGAGGCCGACGTCATCACGTTGACCGCACCAGAATCAAGGCCAGCCGACTTGCCTGTCGACAACGAGATGCTCCCGCTCCCATCTGCACTGCCTGTCGATAACGAGATGACTCCACTCTTTGCCTTGCCCGACGCCAAACTCGAGATCAGCACGTCGCCACTTGCCACGTCGGTGCCACCACCACTCTGAATCGACACCGTACCTCCCTTACTCGAGTCGCCGATGCCTGCGCTCACAGCGACATCGCCACCGGTCTTACCCTGTCCGCCGGAAACATTCACCTTACCGCCAATACCTGACGAATCCGTGGATTTCCCAGCTGACAAGGTGATCTCGCCTCCGCTACTATTGCCGCCTGACCCCACGCGCAGCGTGATGCCACCGCCTTTACCGGAAGAACTACTAGCAGTACTCACCGCGACGCCACCCGAGTCACCGATACTTGACACGCCGGTCGACAGAGATATGCTGCCGCTTGTCTTAGCAGGGCCAGCAGTCGACACCACCACATCGCCGGTCGTTGTAGAACTGCCGCCACTAGACACACGCACGCTACCACCCAGAGAATTGTCGCCTGCACCTCCCTCCAACATCAAGTCGCCGCCCATAGCCGTGCCACCGCCACCGTGCACCGCAACCGAACCTCCCTTGCCGTTCGTGGTAGCGCTACTTTTGCCAGCGTCGACAGTCACGGACCCTCCCGTCACCGCATTGCCCGAACCCACACCCAACGAGATGGACCCGCCCGCACCACCACTCGCCTTCGACGTCGCCACGGACACACTGCCGGAGTCACCACCTAATGATATGCCACTCGACACAATCACTGATCCGCTCACTTTATCCGTGCCAGACGCTGCGCTACTGACAGACACCGACCCACTATTCGCAATCGTGCCGGTACCGCTCGTGACAACGATACTACCACCCACGGCACCACCCACACCGCCGCTGAGTTCCACGCCACCGCCGGTATTTGAACCTTGGCCACCAACGAGCGACGCCAAACCGCCCACACCAATGTTTCCACCGTTAGTGCCTGTTGCGGAGCTGTCTCCACTGCGCACCAGTACATCGCCGCCACTGGCCGAACCGCCTGAACCCACCAGCAAGCTAATGTCACCCGCTGCGCCTGTTGTCGAGGCCGACGTCATCACGTTGACCGCACCAGAATCAAGGCCGCCGACTTGCCTGTCGACAACGAGATGCTCCCGCTCCCATCTGCACTGCCTGTCGATAACGAGATGACTCCACTCTTTGCCTTGCCCGACGCCAAACTCGAGATCAGCACGTCGCCACTTGCCACGTCGGTGCCACCACCACTCTGAATCGACACCGTACCTCCCTTACTCGAGTCGCCGATGCCTGCGCTCACAGCGACATCGCCACCGGTCTTACCCTGTCCGCCGGAAACATTCACCTTACCGCCAATACCTGACGAATCCGTGGATTTCCCAGCTGACAAGGTGATCTCGCCTCCGCTACTATTGCCGCCTGACCCCACGCGCAGCGTGATGCCACCGCCTTTACCGGAAGAACTACTAGCAGTACTCACCGCGACGCCACCCGAGTCACCGATACTTGACACGCCGGTCGACAGAGATATGCTGCCGCTTGTCTTAGCAGGGCCAGCAGTCGACACCACCACATCGCCGGTCGTTGTAGAACTGCCGCCACTAGACACACGCACGCTACCACCCAGAGAATTGTCGCCTGCACCTCCCTCCAACATCAAGTCGCCGCCCATAGCCGTGCCACCGCCACCGTGCACCGCAACCGAACCTCCCTTGCCGTTCGTGGTGGCGCTACTTTTGCCAGCGTCGACAGTCACGGACCCTCCCGTCACCGCATTGCCCGAACCCACACCCAACGAGATGGACCCGCCCGCACCACCACTCGCCTTCGACGTCGCCACGGACACACTGCCGGAGTCACCACCTAATGATATGCCACTCGACACAATCACTGATCCGCTCACTTTATCCGTGCCAGACGCCGCGCTACTGACAGACACCGACCCACTATTCGCAATCGTGCCGGTACCGCTCGTGACAACGATACTACCACCCACGGCACCACCCACACCGCCGCTGAGTTCCACGCCACCGCCGGTATTTGAACCTTGGCCACCAACGAGCGACGCCAAACCGCCCACACCAATGTTTCCACCGTTAGTGCCTGTTGCGGAGCTGTCTCCACTGCGCACCAGTACATCGCCGCCACTGGCCGAACCGCCTGAACCCACCAGCAAGCTAATGTCACCCGCTGCGCCTGTTGTCGAGGCCGACGTCATCACGTTGACCGCACCAGAATCAAGGCCAGCCGACTTGCCTGTCGACAACGAGATGCTCCCGCTCCCATCTGCACTGCCTGTCGATAACGAGATGACTCCACTCTTTGCCTTGCCCGACGCCAAACTCGAGATCAGCACGTCGCCACTTGCCACGTCGGTGCCACCACCACTCTGAATCGACACCGTACCTCCCTTACTCGAGTCGCCGATGCCTGCGCTCACAGCGACATCGCCACCGGTCTTACCCTGTCCGCCGGAAACATTCACCTTACCGCCAATACCTGACGAATCCGTGGATTTCCCAGCTGACAAGGTGATCTCGCCTCCGCTACTATTGCCGCCTGACCCCACGCGCAGCGTGATGCCACCGCCTTTACCGGAAGAACTACTAGCAGTACTCACCGCGACGCCACCCGAGTCACCGATACTTGACACGCCGGTCGACAGAGATATGCTGCCGCTTGTCTTAGCAGGGCCAGCAGTCGACACCACCACATCGCCGGTCGTTGTAGAACTGCCGCCACTAGACACACGCACGCTACCACCCAGAGAATTGTCGCCTGCACCTCCCTCCAACATCAAGTCGCCGCCCATAGCCGTGCCACCACCACCGTGCACCGCAACCGAACCTCCCTTGCCGTTCGTGGTGGCGCTACTTTTGCCAGCGTCGACAGTCACGGACCCTCCCGTCACCGCATTGCCCGAACCCACACCCAACGAGATGGACCCGCCCGCACCACCACTCGCCTTCGACGTCGCCACGGACACACTGCCGGAGTCACCACCTAATGATATGCCACTCGACACAATCACTGATCCGCTCACTTTATCCGTGCCAGACGCCGCGCTACTGACAGACACCGACCCACTATTCGCAATCGTGCCGGTACCGCTCGTGACAACGATACTACCACCCACGGCACCACCCACACCGCCGCTGAGTTCCACGCCACCGCCGGTATTTGAACCTTGGCCACCAACGAGCGACGCCAAACCGCCCACACCAATGTTTCCACCGTTAGTGCCTGTTGCGGAGCTGTCTCCACTGCGCACCAGTACATCGCCGCCACTGGCCGAACCGCCTGAACCCACCAGCAAGCTAATGTCACCCGCTGCGCCTGTTGTCGAGGCCGACGTCATCACGTTGACCGCACCAGAATCAAGGCCAGCCGACTTGCCTGTCGACAACGAGATGCTCCCGCTCCCATCTGCACTGCCTGTCGATAACGAGATGACTCCACTCTTTGCCTTGCCCGACGCCAAACTCGAGATCAGCACGTCGCCACTTGCCACGTCGGTGCCACCACCACTCTGAATCGACACCGTACCTCCCTTACTCGAGTCGCCGATGCCTGCGCTCACAGCGACATCGCCACCGGTCTTACCCTGTCCGCCGGAAACATTCACCTTACCGCCAATACCTGACGAATCCGTGGATTTCCCAGCTGACAAGGTGATCTCGCCTCCGCTACTATTGCCGCCTGACCCCACGCGCAGCGTGATGCCACCGCCTTTACCGGAAGAACTACTAGCAGTACTCACCGCGACGCCACCCGAGTCACCGATACTTGACACGCCGGTCGACAGAGATATGCTGCCGCTTGTCTTAGCAGGGCCAGCAGTCGACACCACCACATCGCCGGTCGTTGTAGAACTGCCGCCACTAGACACACGCACGCTACCACCCAGAGAATTGTCGCCTGCACCTCCCTCCAACATCAAGTCGCCGCCCATAGCCGTGCCACCGCCACCGTGCACCGCAACCGAACCTCCCTTGCCGTTCGTGGTGGCGCTACTTTTGCCAGCGTCGACAGTCACGGACCCTCCCGTCACCGCATTGCCCGAACCCACACCCAACGAGATGGACCCGCCCGCACCACCACTCGCCTTCGACGTCGCCACGGACACACTGCCGGAGTCACCACCTAATGATATGCCACTCGACACAATCACTGATCCGCTCACTTTATCCGTGCCAGACGCGCGCTACTGACAGACACCGACCCACTATTCGCAATCGTGCCGGTACCGCTCGTGACAACGATACTACCACCCACGCACCACCCACACCGCCGCTGAGTTCCACGCCACCGCCGGTATTTGAACCTTGGCCACCAACGAGCGACGCCAAACCGCCCACACCAATGTTTCCACCGTTAGTGCCTGTTGCGGAGCTGTCTCCACTGCGCACCAGTACATCGCCGCCACTGGCCGAACCGCCTGAACCCACCAGCAAGCTAATGTCACCCGCTGCGCCTGTTGTCGAGGCCGACGTCATCACGTTGACCGCACCAGAATCAAGGCCAGCCGACTTGCCTGTCGACAACGAGATGCTCCCGCTCCCATCTGCACTGCCTGTCGATAACGAGATGACTCCACTCTTTGCCTTGCCCGACGCCAAACTCGAGATCAGCACGTCGCCACTTGCCACGTCGGTGCCACCACCACTCTGAATCGACACCGTACCTCCCTTACTCGAGTCGCCGATGCCTGCGCTCACAGCGACATCGCCACCGGTTACCCTGTCCGCCGGAAACATTCACCTTACCGCCAATACCTGACGAATCCGTGGATTTCCCAGCTGACAAGGTGATCTCGCCTCCGCTACTATTGCCGCCTGACCCCACGCGCAGCGTGATGCCACCGCCTTTACCGGAAGAACTACTAGCAGTACTCACCGCGACGCCACCCGAGTCACCGATACTTGACACGCCGGTCGACAGAGATATGCTGCCGCTTGTCTTAGCAGGCCAGCAGTCGACACCACCACATCGCCGGTCGTTGTAGAACTGCCGCCACTAGACACACGCACGCTACCACCCAGAGAATTGTCGCCTGCACCTCCCTCCAACATCAAGTCGCCGCCCATAGCCGTGCCACCACACCGTGCACCGCAACCGAACCTCCCTTGCCGTTCGTGGTGGCGCTACTTTTGCCAGCGTCGACAGTCACGGACCCTCCCGTCACCGCATTGCCCGAACCCACACCCAACGAGATGGACCCGCCCGCACCACCACTCGCCTTCGACGTCGCCACGGACACACTGCCGGAGTCACCACCTAATGATATGCCACTCGACACAATCACTGATCCGCTCACTTTATCCGTGCCAGACGCCGCGCTACTGACAGACACCGACCCACTATTCGCAATCGTGCCGGTACCGCTCGTGACAACGATACTACCACCCACGGCACCACCCACACCGCCGCTGAGTTCCACGCCACCGCCGGTATTTGAACCTTGGCCACCAACGAGCGACGCCAAACCGCCCACACCAATGTTTCCACCGTTAGTGCCTGTTGCGGAGCTGTCTCCACTGCGCACCAGTACATCGCCGCACTGGCCGAACCGCCTGAACCCACCAGCAAGCTAATGTCACCCGCTGCGCCTGTTGTCGAGGCCGACGTCATCACGTTGACCGCACCAGAATCAAGGCCAGCCGACTTGCCTGTCGACAACGAGATGCTCCCGCTCCCATCTGCACTGCCTGTCGATAACGAGATGACTCCACTCTTTGCCTTGCCCGACGCCAAACTCGAGATCAGCACGTCGCCACTTGCCACGTCGGTGCCACCACCACTCTGAATCGACACCGTACCTCCTTACCGAGTCGCCGATGCCTGCGCTCACAGCGACATCGCCACCGGTCTTACCCTGTCCGCCGGAAACATTCACCTTACCGCCAATACCTGACGAATCCGTGGATTTCCCAGCTGACAAGGTGATCTCGCCTCCGCTACTATTGCCGCCTGACCCCACGCGCAGCGTGATGCCACCGCCTTTACCGGAAGAACTACTAGCAGTACTCACCGCGACGCCACCCGAGTCACCGATACTTGACACGCCGGTCGACAGAGATATGCTGCCGCTTGTCTTAGCAGGGCCAGCAGTCGACACCACCACATCGCCGGTCGTTGTAGAACTGCCGCCACTAGACACACGCACGCTACCACCCAGAGAATTGTCGCCTGCACCTCCCTCCAACATCAAGTCGCCGCCCATAGCCGTGCCACCGCCACCGTGCACCGCAACCGAACCTCCCTTGCCGTTCGTGGTGGCGCTACTTTTGCCAGCGTCGACAGTCACGGACCCTCCCGTCACCGCATTGCCCGAACCCACACCCAACGAGATGGACCCGCCCGCACCACCACTCGCCTTCGACGTCGCCACGGACACACTGCGGAGTCACCACCTAATGATATGCCACTCGACACAATCACTGATCCGCTCACTTTATCCGTGCCAGACGCCGCGCTACTGACAGACACCGACCCACTATTCGCAATCGTGCCGGTACCGCTCGTGACAACGATACTACCACCCACGGCACCACCACACCGCCGCTGAGTTCCACGCCACCGCCGGTATTGAACCTTGGCCACCAACGAGCGACGCCAAACCGCCCACACCAATGTTTCACCGTTAGTGCCTGTTGCGGAGCTGTCTCCACTGCGCACCAGTACATCGCCGCCACTGGCCGAACCGCCTGAACCCACCAGCAAGCTAATGTCACCCGCTGCGCTGTTGTCGAGGCCGACGTCATCACGTTGACCGCACCAGAATCAAGGCCAGCCGACTTGCCTGTCGACAACGAGATGCTCCCGCTCCCATCTGCACTGCCTGTCGATAACGAGATGACTCCACTCTTTGCCTTGCCGACGCCAAACTCGAGATCAGCACGTCGCCACTTGCCACGTCGGTGCCACCACCACTCTGAATCGACACCGTACCTCCCTTACTCGAGTCGCCGATGCCTGCGCTCACAGCGACATCGCCACCGGTCTTACCCTGTCCGCCGGAAACATTCACCTTACCGCCAATACCTGACGAATCCGTGGATTTCCCAGCTGACAAGGTGATCTCGCCTCCGCTACTATTGCCGCCTGACCCCACGCGCAGCGTGATGCCACCGCCTTTACCGGAAGAACTACTAGCAGTACTCACCGCGACGCCACCCGAGTCACCGATACTTGACACGCCGGTCGACAGAGATATGCTGCCGCTTGTCTAGCAGGGCCAGCAGTCGACACCACCCATCGCCGGTCGTTGTAGAACTGCCGCCACTAGGACACACGCACGCTACCACCAGAGAATTGTCGCCTGCACCTCCCTCCAAACATCAAGTCGCCGCCCATAGCCGTGCCACCGCCACCGTGCACCGCAACCGAACCTCCCTTGCCGTTCGT
>VOQZ01000527.1:0-54717 GCA_008079305.1 Phytophthora palmivora | reverse complement strand
CAGTGATGCCTCTGCGTTCTGCAAAGGAACCAACTTTGCCTCGAGGCTGCGGACCTTCGCCTCCTCGTCTTTGAGTTTTGTTAAGTTCTTCTGTTTTCATCCCCCGCAGAGTTGCATTGCTCTCGCGCAGCAGGCTCAACTGCTCCAATTGAGCAACACGCTTCTCGTCATCAATGGACGTCGTGGTAGTCTGCTTTCCAGCTGTGGTTGCTGCATCAGATAATGTCTTGATCTCACCACGAAGACGTTCAATAGTAGATTCCAAGCTGAAGATTTGAGCACGTCCACGCTGCACTTCTTCTGGGGACAGCTCGAGCTTAGACTCAGCAATCTCGCTTTCCCGTCGCAAATACGCGACCACGCTCCTGAGATCATCGATCTCCTTTTCATGCGAGCTAGATGCAGTAGCCCCCCTCACCAGCTTCCTGGCTTGAAGTGCCTACAACCTTCAGCATTTCTTGTTCGTGAGCATGACGCACTTGAGCCGCAGCGCGTTCAAGTTGAGAATGTAACAACTTGTTCTGTTCGCCAACAGCATTTTTGGCTTCGACTGCTTCGTCAAGACGCTTTTGCAGTGCCTCTAGCTGGAACCGTGCCTCCTTCTCAACGATTGCAATTTCGCATTCAGCGCTTCAATATCCGCTTCCCGCACACGTACAGACTTACGGATTTCCTCCATTTCACGACGAGCCGTTGACGATTTGGCGACTTCGGCTGCGTGAAGTTGCAACTCGCGCTCGTAGTTCTCCTGGGTCGTCTCTAATTCGCGCTTCATCCGCCCCATTTCTTCGCGCACGCTGTTCATTTGCTGAACCGCGCTGTCAGCTTGAAGCTGGAGCATCTTCTTCTGCTTTTCCGTTGTTTCACGAATGGACCTCTTGTGTGCCTGCTCGGTTCGATCATCTCTTCCCGCAAACTACTGTTTTCGTTGATGTGTTCCTTGAGCTCTGCACGGGCCTTCGTCAGCTCCTCACTCAAGCGATCGCGAGACTTTTCAAGTGACTGCACCTTCTCGGCCTCGCTCTCCTTCCACTTCTCGCTGGCACTCGACAATTCGGCTAGATTCTTTTCGCTTGCTTCAGCAAGAGCTTTGTACTTCGTCACACTTTCAGTCAATGTCTTTCTCGATACCAGCGATGCCTGTACTTCACGCTGGGCATCACGTAGTTGAACTTCCAGTGCTGCGACGCGTTCAGCAGCCGCGGTACTCGCCCCCTTTCTGAGCTGTTCACGCAGATGTATGGCCTCCTTTTCCAGCAACACCGACTTGCTCTCCAAAGCTGTCTTTTGTTCTTCAAGTCGAACTAGCTGCTCCTTCAGTTGCCCAATTGTCTCCTTATGTTTTGCCAGTCTCTCCCAGTGCTGTTGCTTTTCCCTCTCAGCAGCCAGCACTTGAGCTCCAGATGTAACCTCTTTCGCGTCAAATTTCTCATATGCGTCTTGCAGCTTCACTCGAGGGCAGTTACCTTCTTCGTTAAAGTCTCTACCTCACGGCGATCGCGCTCTTCACGGCCACTCTCCATGCGGCGGGTAGATTCCATGAGTTTGAGCAGGTTCGTGTTGTCAAGACGCAGGGTTGTCAGCTCCTGCTGAATTTTCTCTTCATTCTTGCGCAGGAAATCCGCCTCACGAACAGCCGAGTCTTTTTCGATAGTGAGGCTCTGCAGACGCGAGCTCGCACTCTCCAGTTTTGCCTCAGTATTTGCTAGCATTTGCTGGTGCTGCAGGATCAGTGAGCTCAAATGGTCAGCCTTGGACCGCAAACGCACCAGCTCATTTTCGGCGTTGGCGCATCGTTCCTCCGACGCTTCGTAGCGCTCCTTGTTGCATGTTGATTCGACTTGAGCTTGCATTTGCGCTAAACGGGACTCCGAGCTTTTAATGCGCTCTTGATCCAAGGCTTCCTGCAGCATCTTCACGTTTGCCTGCTTCTCCTTCTTGTAATCCTCAAACTCCATCTGAACCTCACGAAGCTTCCTGTTCTCAATAATGTCAAGCGATCCGCGACGATTATGGGGCCTCTCGACCGGTAGAGATCTCTCCTGAGCTCCAGCGCTGTTAGGACCACCTTCTAGGAATTTAGTGTCAGACTGAGCCAGCAGCACACGATACATATCGCGCTGTTTCACAATGGCTGTGATCATATCGCGCTCCTGCTCACGCTCAGTGCGCAGTTCCTGGATTTCCTTACGAGCCATGGCCAAACGCTTCTTGATCGCATTCGAGGCACCAATTTGATCAAGTTCATCATCTGAGTCACCAGTGATGATCAAATGGGCCGACGAATCTATAGACTCGGCATCGCTCGTGCCAATATGAATCTTGTCGTCCCCATTGGATTTTTTCATCTCGGTGAGCTCACGAATCACCGTCAAGAGCTGTTGGTTGCGAAGCTGCAATTCTTCCACATCCTTGAATACCACCAAATTCTCCGACTGAACATCACCTGACCTAAAGTTGCTTAACTGCTGGTGCTGGTCTTGAGAGCGGAAAAGCAGGTGCTGAACTTGGCGTGATAGGTCATCCACGCTCTGTCCAAGCGATTCACATTTCTTCTCAAATGCAGCCTTCTCCTTCCGGGCGTGTTGTTCGTTGCTCTTACTCTTTGCTAACTCTTGTACGCAATGTTCCAATCGTTCACTCAGTTGTGTATGGCTCGCAACTGTGCGCTCATGATCCAACCGCAGACCCATCAAAACTGGCGCCTTCTCCTGCACTTCCTTGACAATGCGGTCCATGTATAGCTGTAGTTTGTCCTTTTCGTTACGCTCTGCTTGAAGTGTTTCTTCCAGTTCGACAATGTGGTCATACATCTGCTTGGGGGTCAGTCCATGCGCTGCCAAGTGGGCTTCCCCAGCAGCAGAGGACAGTTCCGCCACAGCACTGGCCGTCTGGAGTGAGAAGATCTTTTTCTTCTCCAATTCTTCAATCTTTTGTCCAGCATTTTGAAGGTCGTCCTGTAGCGCCTGAATGCGCGCTTCGGACGCCTCAGCCTGCTCACGGAACAGGTGCTCCACTTGCTCCTTCGTGCGTTCTGTTTCACGAGCCAATGCCTGTTCCGAGTCAGTCAGCGACTTGCGCAGCGAGTCACATAACGACTGTAGCTCCGTAACACGAGCAGAGGCGTCGGCGGCCGATTCCTGATACAAAGTTGCAAGGCGTCGCTGCGCACTCAGCTCGTTCTGCAGCGCTTCTTCGTCATGCACTTTGGATGCTTGCAACTCTTTGAGTGCCTCTTTACTCTTGATCAGTGCGTTCTCCATCTTCTTGTTGGCCAGTCGTGCGCTCTCCAGCTGACGTTTGGCTGACGTGAGCTCCTCCGTACTGCGAATCTTGAGCTCCTCCAGGTCGTGCGTATGTTGGGCCAGGTCCAGACGCAGCTGCTGCACCGTCTTCGTCTTCTCCTCAAGTTGAGTCTCGAGCCACTGCGAGTGTTCCTGCGCCGCTTCTGTCTCCTTCTGGGCCCTCGTCAGCGCGTGCGTCAACGGCGCCACTTGTGCTTCCTGTTTGGCTGCGCGCTCCAGTGCCTGCATCTCCTGGCGTTGAGCATCCACGAGCAGGCGATTGTGCTCTCTAACTGTAGTTTGCAGCTCTTCCACCTCTGAGAGGCGGCGCTCGGCTAACGACGTGGTCGTCTGCAATTTGAAGGTCAGCGCATCCTTCTCCGTTGTTACTTGGAGTAATTGTTGCTTTAGTTGGCGTGTTTCTTCTTCATGCTCGACCGCGAGCTTAGTAACACGTTCAACCTCCGCCACTACAGTTGAAGAGCATTTCGGGTTAACCAGCTAGTTCTAGGTCCAAGGGATACACAAACGTACAAGCTGCCTTCTTGTCCGCGGCAAGTGTCTGACGTTCGTTCTCTGCTAGCGAGAAGTCGCTCTTAAGACTGAGGTATTTGCTCTCCAGCTCATGCAGCAATTGTTCTATGGATACGAGCATTAAACGTCAGTAAGAGCATATTTACTAATTCCGCATCAGCATTGCCGCATGCTATAGCGAGTGAGGCATCAGTCGACGCAGTGAAGAGAGAGGAACAAGGTAAGCATGAAAAGCGAATGCAGACGTACCCTGGTTGATGCTGGAGGCGGTTAACGCTGCCGCGTCGCCCCCCATCGCCATGAGCTTTGCGCCAGACAAAATCTGAAAGTACCAACACTCCGATATATGGTGTGGACCACCCTAAACGATCCGTGTCACTAGAGACACCGAACTTTAGGTGTGCATTTTGTACCATATTTCAGGATCTGAGTCCGTTTTCAACTGCCGATCCAACCGATGGAGGGGACAACGCTCAAGACATGGAGACTGGGCAAGAAGCTGGGCTCAGGGGCATGCAGCGATGTCTATGCCGGTAAGCACAATCTATTTACCGCCCACATATCAACTTCCACGCTCTAACTCATCCTGTGTGTTGTGATATCTTGCAGTGGAGTCTGTGAGTTCCCTCGGCACTGACGCCGGTCGTGAGTTCGTCATGAAGCTCTCACCACTGCCGCAATTGCCCGCTGCGAAGCTCAAGAACAAGAAGAGGAAGAAGACGCCGGCGGAACGGAATGTTGACGCACTGTATGCCGAGCATCTTCTATACAAGAATCATCTGAGGGACCAGCCTGGAATTCCCTACGTGCCCATGGGGGCCTACGGAGAAGACAAGGTTTGGCACGGCCAAACGGTAGTTGGTTGGGTGAGTCTACTGACTATTTTGTACTACAGGGATATCGCTTCCTGGTAATTGAGCGGCTTGGACGTACGTTGGAGACGGTGCTGCAGGAGCAGGGGCCGATTCCGTCACGCACAGCAGCTCGACTAGGTCAAGAAATTGTAGGATTACTGGCGTTATGCTGCAGCTACTTTGCGAATGACTACTTATTGAGCTCTGACGTACTTACTTATATTTTCAGCTGGAGACATTGCAGCAGATGCACGTGAAGAACATCCTGTATGTGGATGTCAAGCCAGAGAATTTTATGCTGGACACTGACAAGGAGAATAAAGTGTACTGCGTCGACTTTGGCATCTCGGATCGTTATGTCACGGCGACAGGCAAGCACAAGGACTACAAAGAGGGAACGGTGGTAGGAACACCCACCTTCCTCAGCATGAACTGCCACAACGGTGCCAGTACGTTTGCTCCTTAGCGCGTTGATCTGGCTGTCTAATTATGCGTATTTGCAGCTTCTAGCCGCAGGGATGACATTGAGTCGTTGTTATACGTGCTCATCTACTTGATGAAAGGTGGGCTACCGTGGCAGCAAGCGTCCAGCGACTCCGAAGGTGCCAAAATCAAGTCGGCAACCTCGGTGGACCAGTTGTGTGCTTCGCTGCCTCAGGTGTGGGGCTCGATGCTAAAGAAGATCCGTGCATGCGACTTCGAGGATCGACCAGACTATGACTTTTTCGTGCAGCAGTTCACGAAGCTAGGTGGTACAAGAGGTTTGGCTACTTCGTTCGATTGGGGCTCACGCAAGGCAAACAAAGCGGTACGGTAGGAGCTGGATAAAGTGTTGCGATAATACTTGACTACTGACCTATGTTTTGCTATCTTGTAGACTGTAAAAGTTGTTGCTGCATCCCAAGAATCCTCTTCAGATAGCCCCATACGCAAGCGCGTTAAAAGCGCAGACGAAGGAGCTCCAGCATCTCCATCTGCCGCAGCAAAGCCAAAAAAGGTCATGCCACCCGAGAAGAAGAAAACTACTCCTCGTCACAGCAAGGCGTCAACAAAGAAAGCTGCAACAGTCCACGACACCAAACCGAAGGCCAGCAAAGCGAGAACTAGTAAGAAGAATTCCGAGGTCGACGAGGATGGTAACGTCGATGTCGATGACGAAGTGCGATCTCAAGATCGACAAGTGTTCAAGGCTATCGCAGGTCACGCAGCCGCTACCGCCGCGGTCAAACGATACAACTTACGTTCAGCTCAACGAGACTAGTCCATGAATTCATGAGCACCAATTCACTACAGTCGTTTTTTTGCAATTATTCCCATTCTAGTGTTGACTGCCACAATGACAGACGGCGATGCTGGTCGAGTGACGTACGAGCTGCTGCGCACACACGGAGATCTGGACAATGCAGAGACGCACAAGGAGATGCTCAGAGCGCTGAGCTCCGTGAGCGTCGACCGCCAGAGCGCCGAGGTCTTGGAGCGTCTCCACGTGACGGAATTTACACTGCTACGGGGTCACAAGAGAGTTCAAGTGTCTGAGAGGAGGAGGAAACTGCGGGACAAGTGGAAGAGAAGGCAGAGCGGGGAAGCAGCCACGCTCGAGGACGTGCAGCGACGTTATCCCAAGCTCTTTGAGGGGGTAAGACCGCAGCTTGTAGTGAAAAAGGATAGTGGTCTAATGTATGGTGCTGTAGCAGGTGGTGGAGGAGCAGAAGGAGCATGAGAAGCCAAGTGCTGTGGCCCATAATGGAGTTGCGAGACCGGACATGTCGACATCTCCTGCTCCTGTTGCTGTGTTTCAAACTCCTTCCCCTCCAGTTGTGTCTGCTAGCGAGGAGAGTGCAACCCGGAGGAACGATTTCAACTTCACGGACGATGTGTGGAGCGGACCACCTCAGGCCGCTGGATTTGCAGTGTCAAGTGAACCTTCGCCGCAAGCCAAACCTGCTTTGAGTGATCTACTTAGTAAGAGATCACGACTACCTCATGAAGATCCCGAATTGTTCGGTGCCGACACTCGTCCAAGCCCGCCACAGCAGCGCAATCCATTCCAAACTGCTTCTGAGCGACTGCAGGTAAGGCCTTATAGCTATCTGCGAGAGTGTGTTGCGCCTACTTACCTGTACAAAAGCACGACCGCATGACAGGGAGAACAAGAAATCTTGATGATGATCAACCACAGAGTAGAAGGCGTGGAAATGCTCGTGGTCCTCCACACGGTGTCTACCATCCTGTCAACCAAGACCTCCTCCTGGATGGAGGTAGGAATGACTACGAAAACAACGGCTACATCTCGGGATCATCTGCTGTCAGCAAGAAGTTTGTGTCTCCAATGAACGATGGCGGTGCAAACAAAGGGTAAGTGAAGCCTGCTACTTGTCAATGATGATATCGAAGAGTAACAGACTAGTTATGTAGCAGTAACAAGCAAGCCCCTCCGGAGGACGATGAAAACATTGATCCACGACTCAAAAGCTGCGACCCAGAGCTGATCGAGAAGATTGAGATGGAAATCGTTGATAGCGGAGATCCGATTACATTTGACGACATTGGTACGCTGTGTATTCTCTTAAATCCGCATAATGCGGTAGGCTAAGCAACTCGACTTCTAATGCCTTCCTATGTGTTCTAGCTGGGTTACAATTTGCCAAGAAATGCGTGAACGAATTGGTCATTTGGCCGATGGCTCGACCGGATATTTTCACAGGACTTCGTTCTCTCCCGAAAGGTATGTTGATATTCTAAAGGTATCATCGACTTCAGTTGTTAAAGTGACTCCTTTGAGCGCAGGTTTATTGCTTTTTGGCCCACCTGGTACAGGCAAAACATTGATTGGCAAGGCAATTGCAAGCCAGTCTGGTGCAACCTTCTTCAGCATATCTGCTAGCTCGCTGACGAGCAAGTGGGTATGGTACAATTCAAACGGTTTTTGTTATTTATCTGATACTGATGACTCAGTTGTTGTGCCTTCACTAGATTGGTCAGGGAGAAAAACTTGTTCGAACACTATTTGCTGTCGCAGCAGTGAAGCAGGTATCGAATGTATTTGCGTTCTTTCGGTGTCAGCACCATAAGCTAACTTGTGATTGTTTCTTGTGCTTGCTAGCCCTCCGTGATATTTATTGATGAAATCGACTCGCTATTAACCCAACGAAGGTCTGTGATCTCTCTTTCTGTCGATGTGGTGTTTCTTACAACATTTGTTGTTTCAGCTCGGAAGAGAATGAAGCAAGTAGACGTATGAAGACGGAATTTCTTGTGCAGCTCGACGGTGCCGGAACGAAAGCAAAGGACATCGTCCTTGTCGTTGGTACAATCTCTCCCCTGTATTAGTTAGCTGGGGTTGTCGGATTTTCATTGTTGGTGTTTGAATTTGTAGGAGCGACGAATAGACCGCAAGAGCTTGATGAAGCAGCACGCCGACGGTTTGTCAAGCGCTTGTATATCCCTTTACCGTCGCTCGAGGCAAGACTGGATTTGGTTAATCGGTTGCTCAAGGATAACAAAAACAACTTGACCGACAAAAACAAGGCTTTCATTGCTGAATCAACAAAAGGTTTGTTACGACATACCATTACTATCTGTATCGTGACGTAGCTAATCGAAGTGTTACGATGATAGGATACTCGGGTGCAGATGTACGAGCACTATGCACAGAGGCTGCGATGGGTCCGATCCGAAACTGCGCAGATATCCGCACGATGGACGCTAACTCGGTTCGTCCTATCAGCTTGGACGACTTTAAAGAAGCTTTACGAGGGGTGCGATGATATTGTGGAACCAGAACAGCTACTGGAATACTAATTTTCGTTGGTACTGCTTGTCCAGGTCCGTTCAAGTGTTGCAACGAAGGACCTGACGTTTTACAAAGAGTGGAATGCAGAATTCGGCAGCTTTGCGTTCGAGAGTCATGAATCGTCATAAGACCGCGAATGCATGTGTAATAGAGCTCGTATTTTGTCGTCGATGTTTACATGGTAGTTCTTCCTGTGCTCCAAGATCTCTGGGGTTCTGCTAGAATGCGGGAAATAATCGTTCGTGCGCTTGTGTCTGTGGATCGCAGACCGAAGCTAAGCTAATGTAGAGAAGTGGGCTTGGGCATACAGTCGTAGTTGTAGTAAATATGGATTGGGGTGGCGGCGCTGTTTGAAGCTCAGGTACTTGGAGATAGGTATTCGGGTTCGTCAAACGGCATGTTGAGTCTTCTTCGCTTCGGTGCGGGCTCAAACGAGGACCCGATATTGCGAGTTGATGCACGCAGGATGGTCAGCGCGATGGACGGGCAGCTCTCAATCTCCTCACGAAAACTCTCATCGTCGATGATCTCGTTCGTGTGGTCCATGAAGAAAGCGAGGCAGTACTCCTTTAGATACGCAGCGTTGAACTTCTCTGCGGCACAGAGGAACCGTCCAACGTTGCCTACAGACAAAACATCCTGTGCTGCGACTTCACAAAGGTGTTTCAACGGCAGCAGTAAGTACTGCTCCGATAGCGTCAAGAGGTCAATGAGTTGCTACAAGAAAATGCAAAGTCAATAAAGAATACATCCGCCTCATTCACCACAGCCACTTACGTTGGAGTTGAGTTTGGCCAGATCTAAGACACGATTGGTGTAGATAAACTCGAGCATCTTGGCCACCATGTCGGGTGAGTGATCTTCAATGCGGACGATGCCGTTCTCGCTCTCCTTCATAGCTCCAGGGCGGAACATGGCTTCAAAGATCTCGCACCTCGTCATGAGAATGAGGCGATGGGCACGTAGAATTTCTCGCTCTGGTCCGACCTCCAGCGTAATGTCACTCCCTGCCCCACTCATGAATAGCTCCCGCATCGTAGTAAAGTAGGCCTCGTCACTGTGACTCGGCAGCGTCAGCGTTGAGGGCGCTACTCGACGTTTCACCAGGATGATATCATTCTACAAAATAACGATAAACCGTCAGAAGGGCTACATAAACCTCATGTTAATTCCTCCTTTCTTCCACCTTCTGTAGATGCACCGACTCGGGCGAGTCTTCCGGGTCCAGTCGGTTCTACGGGATAAATATTAGCATGTCAACGACTAAAACGCCTTCAAGAAGGTGCTAATTCGTACCGTGAAGAAAAAGTCGAGCGACTCGCGGGGCAAACCGTGATGTTTGCTGTAGTGGCGGAAGAGCGACGAGAAGCGCTGTGTCTTCTGCATCAAACACGAGTACATGTTGTTGGCTGACACGCGCACGATGGAGCGCTCCTTGCCCGTCAGCACGAGGTCCTCGGCCGCCTAATTCGTAGGTTAAAACATAGGTTAGATTGGTCTAATTCGTAGGCTAAACTGCGATTGTTTTCTCTACCTTGACGGTGAATTCCACGTTCTCAGGACGCACACTGCGATTCATGGGGATGTTGGGAGGCTGCGTATGGACGTGAGAGGCCGCCAAGGTCTGTGTGGCGTCTGCTAAGGCGTCTTCTGTCCGGCACGTAGCCCAGCTTCTTCTGTTCCAGTTCCAGTGTCGCGTGATTGTGTGTAGCTATATCGACTTACAAAGGTTGTGTTGACACATAGCGATCAGAGTGATGGTCCGACTTCAACTTCGGAATGCATGTCATTTGTCAGATTCAATTGCCCCCTGTATACACTCCACCATTAGCAATGAGCCCACTGCATACCCTCTGCCTGTGTCAGATCTTTTGGAGACCTGTTGCTGGTGTTGCTCTTGGATCGCTCAGACAGCGGTAGTACGACCAAGTGGTGCGGTGCGAACTGGAAACGAACGAGAACGTGTGCGTAAGTCTCGGGGTACTGAAAAATATAACCTTATGCGGTGCTGGCGCTGCCTGAACTAAATTACGCCCCGTATCGAGTCCGTTCATACACGTCAATCCACTCACCTTTGTAGTTGAGTTCCACGATATTTCTGCTTGCTGGTGAATGATACCAGCTAAGTCTTTAAACGACTTCCTCTTGTCTTAAATGGTTGAGTCATCTGTAAGAGTTGGACCAATTTGAATCGTGTATGTGCAAATCGCAAAATATATGACACTCTAATCTAGACAGTTCATAATTCACCTCTTACCAGTGATAAAATGTTGCCAGCATCGATCACGAACGTCGCCTCGAAGAAGGAGCTGAAGGCGTTCAGAGCCAATGACAGGAATAAACTACTGAAGTGCAATATACTTGCACTGCATTTCCAATTCACAAGCGCAGGGGCTGCCTACACGGACACTGACTGCGCTGTCGCCGTTGCCATCGCGGATACTTTAGCTAGTCCCAACGTTGTGGTGCTGCAGAGTTCCCATAAAAATAAGGCGAACGTTCTAAAGACGCTGCTGGAAGACCCAAGCATTATTAAAGTTCTCTATGACGTACGTCGAGTTGCACTGTGGCTCCGTCGCTACGGGGCAAAGAAGAAGAAGAATCCGGTCCTCCCGTCGCCCGTCAACTGCGTGGACTTGCAGCTGCTGCACACTCAAGACTGGAACAAACCCAACGCAAGTCTGTTGGAGCTTGTGTCGCACTTTTGCGACGCTCAGTTGAGTGATTTAGCTCGGCAGGTGGGCCATTTCAACACAAATCCACTGGCGTGGACCCAGACACGATCATCTCAACATCATTTGAACATGATGGCCACCACAGCACAGCTATACGCACGATGCTATCTCGCATCACGTCATCTTCATAGTGGATCTAGCCTCAGTGACTCCACCAGAACACTATGGATAAGAACTCTCTCAGGTCACGGTCCTTTAAGCAATCCAGCAGAAGGAATAGCGTCAATGCCACAACCAGAGCCCGTGCCGACCCCCAAAAAAACAGCTACTACCTCCGGCAATCCATGCAAAAGGCCACTTCAGAATAACGACGCTGCTGGACCTGTTGAATATGCTGGCGTGAATCTGACTGGAGATCAACTACCTGCCAACGTCATTGACACAGATGCAAAAATGCAACTGTTTTGCGGCAGGAACAACTCTGAGATCATTTTGTTCGAAGCAACTAGCGTCAGTGTGCATTTCCAATTTGCAAGGCAAAGAAACCTGGACGACGTTGTCTCATCCAACCGGGACGAATCGGACAAGCTCGTAGCAGTTGTGCTGGTGAGTAATGTGTTAAGTGAACCAACAGTGGTGCTGCAGCTGGAATCACTCAACAAACATAGCGTCATTGCAGAGTTGAAAAACTTACTGACTAACTCTGGAGTCGTCAAGGTGATGCATGACGTTCACCGAGTTGCGTTTTGGCTCCACTGCAATGGATTACACGGTATCAAGCTTGTGAACTGTGTTGACCTGCAGCTTATGTACGAGACTGCTGTGGATACGACAGTGCTAAGCGCAGATATTCTCCAAATCTCAAGGCATTGTCTTCCTGAGTCGTCCGAGAATCTACCGCGAAGCATACACTCCTTCAAAACAAAATTGAAGCCGGTGGACGCTGCGGAGTGGATGCACGTGCCACTATCCGGGAAATTGTTGCAATTGCTGGCTCAAACCACGAAATTGTACGCTCAGTGCTACGCAGAAATGGCTTCTAAAGCCTCATTGAGAGAATCGACCGCGGTTAAGACGGCTTCGCGCTGGCAGTATGCATCTGAGAACTGTGGATACAAGGCTATTTGGTTCGACCCTGCAGCGGACAATCAAGCACGCAGCTTGGAGTGCCTCGTTTTCCAAGGCTGTGGCGGATCTGGTAATATTCAGGTTCCTCAAGTTGAGATTTTGCCACTTGAATTACAGTGTGAGTTAGACCCACTCCTGGATCTACTGCCCAAATATTACCAAGATGCCATTCTCGCCATTGACGACTATCATACCAAACTAGTCGACGTCTGTCTCGACGTCGGACGCATTCCTTATGTCTACATTGGCAAGAAACAACGCGTCGCCCTCAGCAAGGATGGTGCCGTTGTCACAAAAGCCACTATTGATGAAATCCTGAGGAATCTTGGTGGAGAAATGCGCATTGGGGACGACAACCGAGCCGGTATCGACCGACAATTGCACCGCATCTCCGTCATGCGAAGCAAAACAGATGAAGTGTACGGACTCACGATGCGGGTGGGTCGAGCACTGCGCAACGCTGCTTGCGTACTCACGGACCTGCTGCTAAGTGCGAGACACGCTGACAAATCGGTGCTGGTGTTGGGTCACCCGGGTAGTGGCAAGACAACACTCATCCGCGACGTGGCAAGATGCGTGTCGGAAACGATGGAGAATGTGTGCATCATTGACACGTCGAACGAGATTGGCGGTGATGGGCTGGTTCCGCACGAATGCGTGGGGTGGGCCCGACGCATGATGGTGCGGTCGCTGGAGGCCCAAGCTAGTGTCATGGTGGAGTGCGTGCAGAACCACACGGTGGAGACGTTGATCGTGGACGAGATCGGTCGCAAGGCGGAGGTGTTGGCTGCGTCGACGGTGCGTCAGCGCGGTCCTCGGTTGATTGCGAGTGCGCACGGCGACTTCCGTGCGTTGATGAAGAACCCGGACTTGAAGGGTTTGGTTGGTGGTTCGCAGCAAGTGATCGTGGGTGACGATGCCGCTGCGAAGACTGCTAGCAA
Organism: Phytophthora palmivora; assembly: GCA_008079305.1. Taxonomy (NCBI): domain Eukaryota; phylum Oomycota; class Peronosporomycetes; order Peronosporales; family Peronosporaceae; genus Phytophthora; species Phytophthora palmivora. The sequence continues at coordinate 41,508 of VOQZ01000527.1, read as the reverse complement.
GAGCAAGTTGCAGACGCAGCGTGCTGGTAATCCAATTTTTGATGTAATCGTAGAGCTGGATCACGTGGTTCGCGGCCGCTGTCGGATCATTTGGGATGTGGCGAAGGCTGTAGATAGCGTGTTCGATGGTAACGGGTATTCCTTCGAGACTCGGCAGTGGGGTTTAAACACACGAGGTGTTCAGGTTCTGGGCGAATAGAGTCCGGTACGTATCGCAGTGTCTTCCGGTCCAAATGGTTTATAACTTGAGAATCGAGGAATTTTATTGTAGGTGAATGAATTCCGTTGTTCAATGCTTCCACTGAAGCACTTACTTTCGTCTTTCCTAAGACATATATTGGCGCGACCTTATTATCATCGAGTCGTTGGCTACATGTTTGAAAGTCTACCGATCGAAGTAAGTAACGACAGCGCAGGTAAGCTTTCACCTTGTTTGTTAGTGACGACTGAGTACTTTAGTACACAAGATCACGTTTGAATTGTTTTTTGGCCTTACCTTGACTCACCAACGTCTCAAAAATGTCAACGCGAAACTGCACCTTTGAAAGCTACTTCCTACACTACGATACGTACCGGACTCTATTCGCCCAGAACCTGAACACCTCGTGTGTTTAAACCCCACTGCCGAGTCTCGAAGGAATACCCGTTACCATCGAACACGCTATCTACAGCCTTCGCCACATCCCAAATGATCCGACAGCGGCCGCGAACCACGTGATCCAGCTCTACGATTACATCAAAAATTGGATTACCAGCACGCTGCGTCTGCAACTTGCTCTTGCTAGCAGTCTTCGCAGCGGCATCGTCACCCACGATCACTTGCTGCGAACCACCAACCAAACCCTTCAAGTCCGGGTTCTTCATCAACGCACGGAAGTCGCCGTGCGCACTCGCAATCAACCGAGGACCGCGCTGACGCACCGTCGACGCAGCCAACACCTCCGCCTTGCGACCGATCTCGTCCACGATCAACGTCTCCACCGTGTGGTTCTGCACGCACTCCACCATGACACTAGCTTGGGCCTCCAGCGACCGCACCATCATGCGTCGGGCCCACCCCACGCATTCGTGCGGAACCAGCCCATCACCGCCAATCTCGTTCGACGTGTCAATGATGCACACATTCTCCATCGTTTCCGACACGCATCTTGCCACGTCGCGGATGAGTGTTGTCTTGCCACTACCCGGGTGACCCAACACCAGCACCGATTTGTCAGCGTGTCTCGCACTTAGCAGCAGGTCCGTGAGTACGCAAGCAGCGTTGCGCAGTGCTCGACCCACCCGCATCGTGAGTCCGTACACTTCATCTGTTTTGCTTCGCATGACGGAGATGCGGTGCAATTGTCGGTCGATACCGGCTCGGTTGTCGTCCCCAATGCGCATTTCTCCACCAAGATTCCTCAGGATTTCATCAATAGTGGCTTTTGTGACAACGGCACCATCCTTGCTGAGGGCGACGCGTTGTTTCTTGCCAATGTAGACATAAGGAATGCGTCCGACGTCGAGACAGATATCAACAAGTGCCAAGTGATAATTGTCAAGCTCGACGATGGCGTCTCGATACGATGCTGGGAGGAGGTAAAGTAGAGATTGTAGCTCGCACTGGAGCTCCAGTTCTGGAATTTCAACTGCAGTGAATGATTCAGTGAGCGAAGTGAGGCACTCGAGACTGCGTGGCTGGTCATCAGCTGCCTTGTCAAACCAAATTGCACGACGTCCTTGGTTCACGATAGACAAGTCCCAACGGGTGCTTGTCATAGCTGTACAAATCGCTTTCAGTGTCGGGTTCGGTTGAAATTCTGCGTAGCAGGTAGCAAATAGCTTCGCAGTTTGAGCCAAAGACTGCTTCGCCGTTTTGGATAATGATGTTTTTATCCACGTGGTGGAGCTCGACTGAGTCAGTCTTGCCTTGAAAGAGTATAAACTCTGCGCTAGATCCGACTTGGACTCCTTAGAACAGTGCGTGGCGATCTGGAGAATGCCCGCGTTCAACACCGCAGTGTCCACAGTGTTTTCATACAACAGTTGTAAATCAACGCAATTCACGAGTGTGGGTTTCGCCAAACCGTACGAGTGAAGCCAATACGCGACTCGGTGAATACTGTGCATCACTTTCACGACTGAAGAATCGCTCAACAAGGCATTTAACCCTCCAATGATTTGTGTCCTGCTGAGCGATGCTACCATCAGCACCACTGCACTTTCATCAGGTGCCAAACTGGAGATTGCGAAAGCCACCAAGTCGTCATGATCGCTCTGGTTGGCGTCTAAGTGACACTGATTTGCAAATTGAAAGTGCAAACCAACAAGTGTCCCTCGAGATGCAAACGTGTTGTTGTTCTTGTCAAGATATCTCTGCAACTCTAAATCGTTTGCAATGAACTGGGTCGACAGAACTGCGGGTGGATTCTTTACTGCAGATACTTTAGGCCGAATTGTAGTCTGGGTGTTTAGCTTGCTCGTAGGCGCTGATTTTGCTACGAAAACACCTCGCGTACGCACAATAGCCATAGTTGCTGCGAGATTTCCAATTGAATTCTGCGCCAACGCAAGCAACGATCGAATCATTTTATGTCAAATTTGTACCGTAGGCATTACCCTCAGTCACACATCAGCTGAGAATCATGAATCACTCTTCCTCTCTGGAGTTTAACGACAAGAATGAATTTGCAAAGTGGGTAGTGGAAAAAGCCAACACGAATCTGATCCAATGTCGTGGAAATGTCAAACCGTACCAAGAGGAACTACTTAAATTTGCTGGACGATGGCCGACTGCCCATCTAAAAAACCTGGACGAAACTCACGAAGACAACGTGAAGAGGGCTTATCAACATACCAAAGATGATTTAAACGAGAAAATCTCCACTCTGCGAACACAATTCGCATCGATCACCGACGCCTTATTCTCTGTCAATGCCCAAGCTAATCCAAGCAAGCGCTATTCAGCTGTGCAGACACTTCGAGCTTTCGTTGATGAGTTTGAGCAGGATGGCAAATTATGGACCACAGTTGATTTGCCAACACAGTTCGTTGTGTCGCTTCCACTGCGCAAAAAGCGCGAGATGCAGCAGCTTCTGCAATTACTAGGACCAGACGTCAAATCGGTGTGGGCTAACGCGATGGAGCGAGTGTTCATGTTGATGAAGGAAGCTCTCGACAACTCAAAGGTTGACGGCCAATCGTCCGCGTTGAAAGAAACACACGCCGTAGCTCGTGATCAAGTGATCTTGAAAGAGTTTCGAGCTCTTCTGAAGCAATGGAGTTGTCGTAGATCCGTGCCTCAGCTCACAATTAATCCCGAGCACAGGAACGGACGAGTGTTCTGTCAAGTCGAAACTACACCAGCGAGGGCCAATAGGTGTGACTCTACCCGAGACAGACCGACACTGGAAAGCTCATCATTTGAAGGTTTTCGAACTACGTTCCGTACCGACTTACCAAGTAGTTTCCGCGTGATGTGTCGCCGCTGCGGTGCAATTGGGGAACACTGGACTCTCAAATGTCCTATCGATGATTCTACCACGGATGAGGGCGGAGGGGAATCATTGAGTGCATTCGGTGCAACCAAGAGTGAGCTGCGTCGATGGTTCTTCGATAGAACTTGAAAAGCACAAAGTAGTGTGGATTCCTCCATGTGTGTGTGTCAGTTGCAAGTGCTTAAGTTTGAAATGGAGGTTAGTTTGACGCTTTTAGTCTCAGGAACCGACACTTGCTCGATCTCAATAATGACCAAACGCCACGCACTCGATCTCCAAGTTCTCCATGATCGTCCGAACAAGAAGAAATCCAATTCAATCTCGGCGTCACACGCACCACGGCAATTTCTAAAGAGAATATCGTGTCATGACAGAACCTACGATTTCGTAGAAGATGAAGAAAACAACGGAGAACAAACTCCCAGTCATTCCACTTCGAAGAAGAAAATGCTATCAACATCGACTAACGATCGACGAGTTACGCCCTTACACGGCCAGGAATTATCGCAATTTGAGTCTTGGCTCAAAGCTCCGGTTGAAAACCCAGTAGTACCAGGTGCAGGAGCGGCAAAACGAGTCCCAGATGGAGATTTACTCATGTTTCGAGATAAACGAGTGTTGGCTCACCCACCGATTTTTCCTGTCGAAGAGAGAACTGCGATGCGAGCTCAACAGAATTTTTCTCGTCGGCCTCGATCCTCTGATGAAAGTCCACCACGGCGTTCTGTCGATTCACTGATCAAAGACAGTTTAACGAGAGATTTTGATGTCTCTCTGCCTCCGATAATGAGTCCGACGACCAAAGATAAAGCTTTCATGGAGAAGTTGCTGGCACATTGCAAGGAGTACGTTAATATTCAGAGCCTCTTCCATCAAGCTGATCAGCTAACGTTGGTGTTTTGCTTGGCAGGAAGACTGTTGAAGGAAAAACTCCGATCGGAACATCACAACAGGGTAACCAAAACTCTGGGAGATTGGCGACTCTCGACGACGATGTTGTGCTGCCGGACCAGGTCTTCTACGAGCAGAATTCGTATCAGCCACTAGTGAAGATTGACCTGAGCGACTGGGTTGTCTTTTGCACTGAAGGGAGTTCAGCACTCAAGCAAATGGCCACGAAACTCTCGCAGCGATGCACCGACCTGGATCTCAGTGGTCTCGTGACTCTCACACGCGCAAAAGGTAACCCAATGCTTATTCCCTGGACTTTTATTGATGTGCTTACCAGAAACTGTTGGGAATCATTGTAGACTTCAATACATTGTTGGAAAACTGTCCGAAGCTTCAATGTCTTCTGTTGGCCAGGTTCGAAAACATACCGGTGAGTACTTTGTGAAGATTGATGGTGACATCGTAGGCTAACGCACCTCTGACTGGGTTGAGGCCGTATTCTTGTAGAAAGCAGCTTTTCGCGCCATAGCGCGCAAATGTCCAGTAGTCCATGACTTGTCTCTAGCTGAAAGTGATTCCGTGACAGATGATCTTGTTGGAGTGGTTGCTGAAGTCTTTACGCGCTTATCAGGCTTGAATCTTGAAGGGTGTGAGCATCTGACGAACGAAGGCGTGTTACAGTTGCTGAAAAAGGCGAAGCGTCTGGAAAGACTTCGTCTCGATGGCTGTGTCTTCATCTCTGACGCTGCAACAGTACCGCTGGTAAAAGCACGAGGAGCGAGCTTGAAAGCAATCTCCGTTCGCCACTGCCGCAAAGTCACCGACATCACTATCAAGGAACTATTCTCAAACCAGCCTCGTTTGCTGGAGGAACTGAACTTGAGCTACTGCGTAGACATCACGGATGCATCGTTCGAGTGCCTATGCTCTGTGCCTTGCTTCTTCGGAAATCGTGCAGTGAGCACATACCCCAAACTGATCAAGCTGGACATCTCTGGGTGCACATCGTTGACCAATTTAAGTTGCTCTTGGATCGCTGCAGCGTGTCCACTGCTTCAAAGTTTCAAGGCTTCTGGTCTTACCGGCCTCACTGACAAGGGGCTGTTTGCTTTAGCTGGACTATTGAAACTTGAAGAGCTTGAACTCTCGGACTGTGTCGGGTTCACCGATTCGGGGTTTGACAAGTTCTTCCGAACGGATGGCATTGACGTGAACGCTAGTAGACCATCAGATATCCCAATATCAAATAGCTTCAAGCCACTCAAACGCCTAACACTGTCGAACTGCCCCAACGTTGGAGACAAAACGCTGCTCGCAGTGATCGGTACGTGTTCAAAATCGCTCATTTCACTCCATTTATCCCGAGTTGGTGTTATTCCTGCCCCGATACTCGTAAGATTTGTGAAGGTTGGTCGGTCACTCACTGAGTTACGACTTGCTGGCCATACGGGAGTATCAAGAGCTATGCTAACACATTTGGCCAGCTACAACAAGGTTTTGCGAGTGCTTGATCTTCGGGATTGTGACGAAATTGATGATCTTGCAATCTATCCATTGGCGGTCATCCAGTCACTAGAAGAGCTCTACCTTTCAGGATGCGAGAAACTCTCCAGTCGTGGATTCCAGAGTTTACCGGGGAATCTAACTTACTTCGAGATGCACCGACATCCACGCGACAAGCTTGACGGAGTATGCTGTCGAGTTCTCGGTGATCAATTGCGAAAGTTAGAAGTACTGGAGCTTTCGCACTGTGAAGGCGTTGATCCTGTCGGACTTGCAGCAATCTGGAATAAATGCCGCTTCTTACGTCACATTAACGTGTTTCGATGCCCACTCATCCAAGTCTCCGACCTGAACAAGTTGCTTCGCAGTCGCTCAGACAACCCCTATGGGCTCGAAGTAATCGTCGACACGGAGGAGGCTTTCAAAGGGATAGCAGCTTCTGATCCAGACTCGGCAGCGAAAGCTCGAAGACGAGAAAAACTGGTAGTGCATTCTACCAAAAGCGTCGAGTTGGCAATCTTGCTCCAAGCTCGCTTTCGTGTCCGATATCGTGCTCGTGAGAAGCAAGCCGAGCAGGATGATCGCGAGTGGGAACAATTTTGCGCTGCTCTAGACATCCAGCGCGTCTATCGAGGTTACAGCTGTCGAATCAAGTACAGCTTCACCCGACGGAAGGTTACCAGAGCAATCGTATTGATCCAGTACAGGTGGCGCAAACGACGACATGATCGTCGAGTACGTCGAGCACAGAGCTACTGGATCAACCGCTCCGAGCTCAAAGTGTTCACTGCCTGGAAATCCTTGTACCTGGAAACGAAGCACCAGCAGAAGCGTGCTTTAGCTGCAAAGAAAGCAGCAAAGGCACTCAGCTTCTGGGGCGAACGGAGAATACCAGCCATGTTCGTTGCTTGGAAAGACTTTGTTCAACACAAGCGGAAGCGTGCTAAGAAAGCATTAGTATTCTGGAAATGCCAAGCGTTGCCTCGCGTCGTTGATGCATGGCGGATGCTCACAGCACAGGAGAGACGTCGGCGAGAGTTGGTCAGCAAGGTGTTCTTGAACACGGTATCACTCGAAACGCACAACTCCACACCGCAAATGGAAGGAAGAGTACGTCTTAGAAGCCTCGGATCTTGGTGTGTTTGCATAGCTAACGTATCGGCGTGAATGCTGCAGGCTCGGGCAAACTTGGTCGCGAAACGTTTGGTATGGCGCCTTTGGGTAGCGTTTGCACGAGATCAAAAGCTCTTCTTGCTCAAGGCGACCATGTCCATTGTCTGCGGGGTACGAACTATTCAACTGCATCATTTGCCATCATCATCTCATTTTCGCCTTGTGTACTGTTGCAGCGTTTAATACATTGGGCCTTTCGTCAATGGCATCAAAACGCGCAGCGCGAGCGTCAGCTACGTGATAAATACCGGCGTCTAGCAGGAAAAATCTTCCACCGCGACAAGCTGCAGGTCTGGAATGCCTGGTTGGACTTCATGCGAGAGCAGCGTGCCAAACGTCGAGCATTCGCGAAATTCTCGAGCAATATCGTGACAAAATGCTGGCTGCGCTGGTGCAAATATCACACTGATCTCGTAGCACTTCGCGCTGTGTCTGGTCGTGTTGCAGCACGACTCCGGATGATAAATGCTGCAAAAGCTGTGAGTACGTGGTACGAATTCACTCAGGAGCAGATCGACATGCGTAATCGGCAGCGTCGAGCGTTGGCTTTCTTTATGAATGGCACACAAGTTCGTGTCTTCACGGCCTGGGCTGCTCAAACCGAGTACGCCAAACATTGTCGTGAGCGTGTACGAGCTATGATGGCAAACATGCAGTTAACCTTCACTTTCACGGTCTGGGTCACGTATGTTCGTGATGTACAGCATGCGCATCACATGGCGATAAGGCTGCAGGCGTATTGGCGAGGTGTAGTTACTCGACGGCAGGTCGAAAACCACTACTTCTACATGGTGTGGGCAACCGTGATGATCCAGAAAGCATGGCGGGGTCGCCTTGGAAAAGCTCTCCTTCTCGCAGCGACTCGAAAGGCCCGACTACGTGAGTACATTCGAGCAGAACGTGAGAGAGATGCCATGGCTGCAGAGGAGGCACATGTGCGGCAGGTAGAGCGTGAACTGCGCATGGTTATTATACTTCAGCGTCGGTGGCGTGGTGTGGCGGCTCGGCATTTGTTCGAGGAGGTACGTCGTGCAAGGTTTATACTCCGTAAGCAGCAAGAAGCGGAAATGCAAGAGCTTGTTCGTGTCCAAGCACGACGTAGACAACTGGAACGTGAACGTCTCCAACGCACCAAGAACCTGGCGGCTATTACCATTCAGCGTCATATTCGTGGACACTTGGCGCGCCGCTGGTTCGCATCGCAGAAGGAGTTGCTGGTGAAGATTCGCTGTGCCTCACACCTTCAAGCTCTTTACCGCGGTCGCATGGCACGTAGACGCACTGCAGCTCTCCGACGAAGCTACATTACCCGCATGGAGGTGCTGGCACGAAGAGCTGTAGAAGGCAAGATGCTACGCATCCTTGGTGCTCCAACTCGTCCGACCCAGCGTGGACTCCGCAGCTTCCTTGCATTCTTCGGACTTGATCCTGCCACCTTCCTTACAGACATTCGCTCGGTATTTCGAGAGGTCCGAGAGGACTTCGATGATGAGCTGCGGGCTTTCTTCACTGTCGTCAAGAAGAAGGTTGACGCCAATGCCGCGAAGCAGCTTGAGGAACAAACCAAAGCTCAGGGTGTTGCTCCCGCTATAAATGCAGTCGAGAAGCCACGACGTCGAACCTTCGGCTTCATGCGCAAGTCTCAGGCTGCTCAGAGATACCTTGGTGACTTTGAGCAGATGGTAAATAGTGCTGCAAACGAAAAACAACGCGATGAAGAGCGCGTGGATCGTGGTGGCGCAGTCCGAGTCGTTTTACCTGGTCATCCGCGGTGTGGCGAGACTGCTTACGTCTTGAGCGTTGCTGATAGCGTGGCTCAGGTTAAAATGGACCTGGATGGTGAGCTTGAGTTCTTCCCGTTATTGATTCCAGCAACCAAGCTCGAACCTGTCAAGCGCGTTCTTCACCGTGTCCCGGAGTTGGCATTTTCAGCAGCATACGCGATTAGCGTCGGTGGTCCTGACGGGAAGATCAGCGCAAAATGGCGACAGGAGCTCGAAGCCTATGCTGCATCGATCGCTGATGAGTCGAAGCGATACTGTGCTGCTCGAATGATTCAGTGTATGGCACGAGTATACTTCGCTCGAACACAATATCAACGCGAGCTGGAGTTGCAGGGTGTGAATGCTGCGCGACGTCAACAAGCGCTGCTGCATGTCCTCAAGACGCTTCGCTGTGCCAACACACGCGTGGCTCGAATGCTTGTGATGCTGCAGCTCGTACGTCCGATGGATGTTCCACCAGGTCTTCCAGACACAGCTTTAGGTATCCAGAAGGTCATCGACCGCATGCAGCGATCAATTGCTCGACGTCGTGAACTGGAGCAGATGCTGATGAGACTTAGGCCTGTGGAGTACAAAGGCACATTGGTCGATGACAGTCACGGATCTGTAGTCCTGCCAGCACCTTACACACGCTTGATTGATCGACTGCTCCTTTATCCACTGCATTGGGTGCAGCGAGCAACAACGGTGGCAGTCGCTAAACGACTTGCAAAACGCGGAGAAGCTCAGCTGGCTGCGTTCATCGGAGGCGCTGAGTTCGCGAAGAGTTTCGAAGAGCAGCACGCCAAGGCTCGTACACATTTCTTCCCCCAACTAGCAAACTGCTCATTCTGTGGTTCGGAGGGCTGGGCACTCGTTCATGGCGTCTTTCAGGAACGTCAGGTAGCGGTCTGGGATACTAAAGAGCAGGATAACGACAAACCACAGAAGTTCTGTACGGCGTTGGTGCCACACGGCTGGGGCGTTGCACATTTCCTGACCGGCCAAGTTCATCCCGGAAAAGCACCAGGCAAAGCAGGAGTTGTCACCAAGTGGAATTGGTTGGAACGCAACTCCGTTGAAGCACGGTTTAAAAGTTTGCAGATCGTGAAGGCGCTCAAAGCGCAAGAAAAGGAAGAGAGACTGGAGGCTCAGCTACTGGAACGCCAGGGGACTTGGAACCAAGAACGCTCACGTGAAGGTCCGCGAGGGTACGCAAAAAGGCATGCCGAACTCAGCGTACTGGAGGAGAATACAATCGTTTTCCTTGCCCGGTTCGAACGTGAGATCACTTGGCGAGATCGCGAAGAGGTTCGACTGCTTCATGAAGAAGCTCGAGGAAATGCACAGGCCAATAAAGAGCGCGCCGAGCTCGTAGCTCAAGGCCATGCACTGCACATACTGCAGCAGCAGAAGCCAGAAGGTGTGGTCGAAGTACAGGTCATAGCTGCACGAAAGACTCCGCTCGAGTTTTTGAGTGTGGGTTGCTATGTCGAAGTGGAGCTGGATGATGAAAACTGGTACGAAGCTCGAGTTGAGGCAGTAGATCCGTACGACACTTGCACTGCGGAGATGTTTTACATGGAGGACGGTTTACGTGAGACCATCAAGCTTATCGAAGCCAAAGAGAGCGAAGATAAACAACGTATACCTCAGGAACACAGTAAGCTAACTGTTGCTGAAATCACCGCGGCAGCCAAGCAGAAAGCAGCATCTGACGCCATACCCTTCCGTCGATGGCGAGCAGGAAAAGCGGTAGACGTACTTTGGGAAGCTCCGATGGACAACGGAGCTCCAATTACACAGTACCTGGTAGAATGGAAGGACGACAGCGGCAACGAAGCTTTCGAAGGCAAAGCCATCGTGTCAGGCACCACCAGCTACATTTCAGCAGCTACAACACAAACTGGCAATAATGAAGCTTCGCAAGCACAACAAACTGCTGAAATCATAAGCGGACGTAGCTTTACAGCGGAAGTGCCAACCAAAACAACACTATGGCCAATTCTTCCGGAATGTGAAACGTCGATGCGCGTCCGTGTATCGGCTCAAAACAACCAGGGTATTGGTCTTGCGAGTATGTACATGGAAATGCCCGAAGAATTAACAGAAGTGAGCTATCTGAAAGCAGTGCGGCTCACTCGTCCACCGATTAATACTGCTCCACTCGAAGCACGGGAAACTGCTGACATGGAGGTGGAGGATACCGCTGCGAAGCTGCTTCGAGTGACGTTGACATGCACGGTTTGCCAAATCTCTGGGTTCCGCTCAATGGAAGAGGTCAGCGAGCACATCTGTCGGACACATGCACTTCCGCTCATTTGTCCATTCCGATCTTGTGCTCACGTTTGTGCTTCTGAGCGAGCACTTCGTTACCACCTTTGGAATTCCACAGTGAACCACCCCACACCTGAGGAGAAAGCTAGCAAGTTCTTCATGGAAATATTCGAGCAGTCACGACAATACTGCTTCCGTAAACCTCGAAGACATATAGTGCCAGGACGAGCACCAGTGAATCGTCAGTCCTCGTCAGCAATTGCACCTCCACGAGATGAATACGAACGGGCTGAGGCAGAGCAGGCCAAGATTGAGGAGGAAGTTTATCTGGAAGGCAAGTTCCACGACGCTGTGAAGGTCTGGATGGAACGTGGTCGAAGCCTTCAAGAGCGCAATTTGGCCAAGCGCGAAATGCTGGAGCGACGGGATCGGGAAAATCGACTTGAGACTCCTGCACCACTCTTCGGAGTAGACTTCGAATCTCCCGAGGTGAATGTAGGGCGACGCAACGCTGTCTTGGATGCCATTCACTTGTTAGAGCAAGACTTGGAGGCTTTTCGTGTGGAGACAAACACACAGCTCGATATCTTGCGTCATGAAGAAGGTGAATTACAGGACTACATCGCTCTGAAAACCAAACGCATCAAAGCAAGCGGTGGTGAGGAGTGGCAAAAGCAGTCGCTCAAACGAGAAAAAAAGAAGGCGGAAGTGTCTCTAACACAGGTTCAGGAGAAGCTGGTAGTCTTGATCGCATCGTCCGAGGAACGTATCGCCATAATGGAGAAGGAACTTGATCGCTTGGGAGCTATCGAGAAAGCCTTTGTGCCGTTCACACACCAACTAATTCGGACGCTGCGAATGCGTGCGCTAGTGCAGGAGACACACAAACAGGGATCAAATATCCTGGAGAATACCCGCATACTCCTTGCGAAGTACCAGGACGACCTACGCAAGCTGTTGGGGCGCATGGACGACGAGGTTGAGCTACTGAACGCCTGGGATACGATGATATCATCCCGGAAGAGACAACTTGAGGCTTTACAAGACGAGCTGCGACGTCTTCAACTGTTGCATGTTGCTGAGAGGCAAAAACTGCGCCAACAGCGTGACGAGGGTGACGAAGCCTTCTTGCTGGGAAAACTGCGCCAGGAGCAGGCGCGAATCGTGCATCATCGAGAGCGAGCAGAGAAAGATGTCATGGCGCGCGCCAAAATGACACGTGTAGAGCTTGCAATGGCTGATGCTAAAGCAGCACGTGAAGCGGCCGATGTCGCTGCTGCTGGCGAAGAACTGAAAATGCCCTTACAGTCTCTCCACATTTCGAATCATGACCTCGCGCTACATGCTCGCTTCTTGAGCGGCAAGGCCACAGACGCTGAATATCTCCGTGATGATGCTGTAAAACATCCAGACGGATCTACAGGTGGAGGAACCTCACAACCTGCTAGCGGTGATTCTGAGACGACTTCACCGGGACAAACAACATCCGAATCAAAGTCTAATGTAGACGCCGCAACAGTTGAAAACACACCCGCACGTGAGAATGATGTAGCTGTCAACAATGAAGACAGTGACATGCTCTCAAAACCTAAAGCCAATCGGCGATCACGAAACGAAAGCACACCCAGAATTCGTGAGCTGCCACACACGTACGTGCGTTTGGAGTGCTCATTCCAGGACGGGATGATTCAGGGACGCGTGGTTATTGAGTACAACGATGGATCAACGTACGAAGGACCGTGGGTTGAGGATGCAAGCGCCAGCGGAACCAAGCCATTAATTTCCAGTGCTGGTACTGAGCCGAACCCGCCTCATAAAACTCGAAAGGCGCGTGGTCACTGGGGCAAGTTTACTTGTCGTGACGGCTCAATTTGGGAAGGCGAGAGTGTCGACAACTTCTTCTCCCCATTTACAGCCAGTGGCGCACATTTTCGAGTGACATCATGTCCTGCCATACACATATATGAAGGTTCCGTCCGACGTGGCAAATTCCATGGACTAGGTACGCTGCATATACGCATGACGTTTGCTCGTGGAGAATACGTGGGCGAATGGAAGGATGGACAACGCCACGGCTACGGTATCGAGCGAATGGAAAACGGCGAGCTGTACGAAGGCTACTGGGCGCACGACCGTCACAATGGACCTGGGGAGTTGGTGCTGTCGGACGGTTCTCGTTACGATGGTACATTCCGTCGTGGACTCTGGCACGGACACGGTATCCGCACCCTCGCGAATGGTGACCGTATATCTGGTGAGTTCTGTGACGGCTTCTTAGACGGACCAGGTGCTGTTGAATTTGCAGACGGACGGCACTACGCAGGTGCGATGCGACGTACTCGATGTCATGGTCAGGGTATTCTCGTGTTTCCGAATGGAGACCGATACGAAGGACCATTTGAAAATGACGAGATGCACGGTGAGGGGATGTTCATTTCCCGAAGCACTGATAGCGATGGAACCTTGGGTGGCAAGAACGAACCGTTAGAACGTCTTGGTCGCTGGGAACATGGTCAACGCAAGATTTGGCTCAGCAAACCAAGCTCTCAGATGGCGACAGCCACGTTCGTGCAGTACTTTGGCGTCCTGCACCGCGAAAATGGCACGGGTGAATTAGAGCTCGATCTAGTCCCTAACAAGTTCCGAACTCCGTACGCTGTCATGATAGCACGGCAGTTGCCTGCCTTACCGGAAGGTGTTGATCCTGAGGATCCCTTCGTCCAAGCTGTCGTCCACCTGCTCGCAAAGACCCAGAACGTTATCGTAGGTGCCGAGGTACTGGAGAAGACTGCCACAGAGCATGCAGCAGTCGTAAAATCGATCGAGGTTCAGGAACCAGAGCTGGAGAAGCTACGCAATGATCAAGAAGTGTGCGCTCGTACAATGCGAGAGGCCAAAGCGCGGGTCGCCACACTGACGGCCGAGCTGAACGAAGCCGAGACTCAAGAAGAATCCATGCAGGTCAAAGTCGAGCAGTTCTGGAAACAGGATCGACAGCAGCTTGAACGCAAGTATCGGGAAGCTGTTGATGGTCTCCATGAGCTGGAACCCATGGACTGGTATAGGCTCCGCTCAGCAAAATTGGACGATACATTCATGTCGATTTTAAAAGCCTTCTGTGTGCTACTCAACTTCACCTCCAACTTCCAGCTAGAACTCAATGAGAAGGAGAGGCTTGAGAAGTTGGCGAAGTACGAAAAGGAAAAACTCCAACTGGGTGATAAAACTACTTTGAAGCCTCCTCCAGAGCCACCAGTGTTTCCAGCACGCGAAGATATTCTGCGTTTACTGTCCAACAGTGACGAAAATGTGATGCTAGGTGATCGTGAGGGCTGATTCATAAGTATGCTGTGAAAGCGTTGTACGTCTTGCCACTATTCGACGCTTACTCGTTTGCGGAGGGGATTCGCCGAACACGACTGCTCTCGCTCACCAACGTTATACACCATCCACGTCTAAGACCAGGTAATTTTCAATTGCACAGTGTGTCACCTGCACTTGCAGCTACCTGCGTCTGGGTTCGTGCTGCGCATCAATATGCATCCAAGGCTGTCGAGATCGCTCCTACAGTGCAGCGCGTTAACGCTCAGCGGCTGATGCTGCTCCGAATGCGTGAAGAACTGGCCGCTGAGCGAGCAATTGAGCAGCAGACAATCCAAGCTGCTGAAGAAGCTCACGCAAAGCTGGAGGCTGCACAAAACACCATGAAAACGTTGCAGGAAAATCGAGTGAAGCTCCGCAAAGTGTTAGATGATATCGATGCGTTGGATCGTGCTGAGAGCGAACCTATGACCAAACAAAACATCACACGTCCACGAACGGGGCTGAAGTCCTCTCAGATCCAGTTCACCACGATGCCTGTCGAAGCTGACAAAGGCGATGATGATACGTCGGTCAGTCTTGATGCAGTGGAGTCTGGCCATGAACCGAAGGAAGCAGTACTGGAGCGAATCTTGTCGAACGTTGCGCTGGCTCAGGAGTTCAACATCCTCAAACTTGAAGTTCACAAAGTCGTGAGTCGCTACGATGGCGGCAAAGTGCCGCTGAGTGAATTCCCTGCTGTGTTCGAGAAATCGATGCATAAGTCCATCATCCCGAGTACTTTCGGAGTCAAGAAGTTACGCACTTTGCTTGGTCTGTTGGAAACTGTCATCATGATCGTTCCACCAGAGCGAGAAGGCGAAATGGAGACTGTGCAGCTCTGCCCTGAAGCTTCTAGCAGCGACGACGAAGGAGATACGGAAGATGGCACTCCAAAACCCAAGCGAATGCACTACCCCGCACCTCCACGCTTGTTCTACTTCTGTCGGTCCTGTCCAGGCTTGAGTTTCGCCAAAGAGGGCGAGCTGCGCACTCATGAAGCCACGAAATGGCACAACTGGAACGTTGTAGCGAAACGTGAAGGTCGGAAGCCTCGTAAATGGACTGTGGCGTCTTCATGCTGGAGCGAAGTGTACGATGCTGGATCGGGTGAAGTGTGCTACTACAACCGAATGACACAGGAGGTTGTCACTGCAGCCGATGGGCCGCCACTGGAGATGCAAGTGGATGACATTCTGCTGGAATTGCTTGTTGATCAAGCGCCGGAAGCTGATCCATGGGAAGAAGTAGCTGATGAGACTGGAAGTCTGTACTTTTACAACCGCAAGACGGGCGACACGAGCTGGACACATCCAAAGACTGGGGCTACATGAGCCCCATAGAAACTACAGAGCAACTTGCATTGATTGGTACTTTGGTTAATAACACTGACGACAAGGGAGGCGAGGCTCAGGAATGCACTTAAATATGGCGCCTGACCTCCGTTGTAGACGACTTGTTGCCCTAATTAATTGAGCAGCGACGCGATGGCGTATGCACTCTTACCAGCTGTCGGTGACGCCTCCGCCGTCGTCTCCGTTTTGTCATTGGATTGGTCCTTGGCCAGTGACAAGAGCGTCTCGACCACATTTTCATTGGACGTTGAAGTTGAAGTGGCTACACTCGTGTCATCAGTGACGTCAGCAGGTGGCGTTCGGTCGCCCGTCAAGTGCACAGCACAGTATCCGCCCTTTTTGGCGCGTGCTGAGCACCACGAGAGGCTGCAGCGTCTGCCGCCGCCGTGACTGTAGCAGAGACCGCCACTCTCGGAGCTGCTCTTGCAGCCAGCAACTCGGCAGCGACGTCCGCCTCCGTGCCGTTTGCACAGATCGCGACTCACTGCGCCATTGTTGCAGCCGTCCACGCGGCACCGACGACCGCCTCCGTGACTGTAGCAGAAGCCGCGACTGCGCGAGCTGTTCTTGCACATGGGGAAGTCGCACTTCTTGGGGAAACACGCGCGCTTGTTGCTATGATGCGGAGACTTGGTGGTGGTATTTCCAAGGTCACTCAAACGAGGGAGTGAGAGTGTCAGTAAACTGTTGGGGGACTGCCAGGCCTTGTCTTGAGTCGAGAGCATCATCGTCGACGGGACGGAAGGCGGCGGAGGCAGCAGCAAAGGCGCAGGGGCCGCTGCCTGTTCTCCCAGTAGCGCGCTGTCATTGGCGGAGGTGGCGTCCAGCGGAGGCAGCGCCAGTGTAGCCTCAGCCGACAGTCGCGTGTGTGGCGGCGCCTGCTGATGGAGCAGGTAGATCCACGTGCTCTCCTGCTTCTCGAACTCGGCCGACTGTTTCGTGCGCATGACTAGAACAGTGTGGACGACCACGCCGGTTGGCAAATGATGGCCAGGCTGCAGCACTAGAGCGGAGCTGCTGGAGGATGAGTGTTCGCGCGGGGAAATCACTTGACTTGACTATGCTCGCTACAGGCGAAAGAAGAGGCGATGGTGGAAACTTTCTTTGTACACACATAAAGCGGGTGCCGCGCCTGAGCATTCGGCGACGGCTATCTCCGTATTACACCATGGCACCATACAGCCATATCCAGGGTGATACAGTTTACTCTGTTGCAGCAATGCCTGAGGCTGCAGGACTGTATGGTAGCAGGCGTTGGCTGACGGCGCCGACCAGAGTCCAATTCACTTGTCTTGAGTATGGCTTGCCAATGATCGGGCGGGAGACCCCCCACCGGGATGCGCGCTAGGTTTGCGCATTTAACTTCAGCTTGCATACAAAAGCCAAGTATACGTGGCTTCAAGCAAATCCTCAGATTTGCTTGACTGTCCGTACTCCGCTGAAAACTCGGCCGTCGACGAGCGCACCCTCAGAGCAACACATCGGCGCTTATTGCTGCTGCTGTAGTGGAGAGCCCAACGCCGACGACGAACGAAATGAGCTTCGGATGCACCCGTCGCCCCGTCTCGTGTAGTCCACGAGTGACGAGCCTGATGAACACGGCGATCGCTTCCTGCAGGAATCTCGCCGGCTGGAGGGAAGAACCCGCAGCACCTGGCAAATGTCGGTTGCCGACATCCACCCAAGAGTTCGAACGGGCAACTCTACGTGCTGCAAGGTCTCAATTGCCTGTTTGTCGGAGACCTTTGGTGCTTCTGCTTCCATTGCCATCGCCACACTCATACAACTGAAGACCGCCACGAGTGACTTGCATCGACCTGTTGACGCGCAGGTTGTTGCCTCTGCAAGCGGAGACTGCGACGAGTTGGTGCAGGGTGGGAATCATTCAGCATCACACTACGATTCGAAAAACCTTCGATACTGCACCGCTGTCTCCCCTTAGTTTAGAATTGGAATGAGAGTCTAGACGAGGAAGACCACACAGCTACATAACGCAATCTGTGGACGAACGTTTGTCTTCAACTCGTAACTGCCGATCGTCAACCTGCGATTGTAGGATTCACTTTCAGTCTTGAAGACCAGGTGTACCGGTGCTTTTTTACTCGGCCTCCGTCTGACAACGGATAGCGGTCTGTGAGAGCTTCCGTGGTACTCGACTATTAGGCAAGCATCTAGCACAAAAGTCACAACTAACGAGCGATGCCCATAACAACAAGTCAGTAGTGTGTTGTGTCTTGCTTGGATCACGGTGGGCGCTGTATCACAAGAAACTACTTGTTCGCATCGGAATTCTTTTGTATCAATTCGTGGCACCAAGAGCTTCAAACTAACCGTCCTGACGACTACAACGTTGTTGTTAACAAACATCCTTTAGAAGCAATCTCGTGAAGTCTAGCGCTGTCGTAGTACACGTGTGATGAATATGTACTGAAGTACAAGTACATGTACCAAATACATGAGGTACAGTACCAGCATTCATTTCGTGATCACCATCTCAGCGATATTAGTCATGACTCATGATGATTGTGTGGCGGTGAGTCACTCTGTACTACAGCAGCTATTTTGACATGATGTCAATCAAGCACGGTCTTCTATCTGCTTACCTTCTGTGTAATAATTCGGCTTGGTCGAGAGGATTGGGATCCCTGTCTGCAAGTTCATTCACGGGCTCAAAGCTTTAAGTAGTTTAACAACAGCGTATTATAAGTTAAGTCATGACAATGTGTCTCCACGTAAAAAACCCTCTCTTATGAGGTACCAGGAACCCTGGGCCAAAGCGTATGCAACTTCGAGGAGGCGGACAAAAGCGAAATGCTGGGAGCTTGTAAAGAAAACCACACGCACCACATGTCAATCTCCCACTCAGCATAAGCGTTCGGCATCATCTCTGATCGCGCGATTCATCTATTTAGTAGGCATCCACGATTGCGCTACTCGTCTGTGCCACCTGTTTCACACCATGACACTTAGTCATGCTATCTATGCGTCTCCAGAGCGCATCATTGGTTGTACGTGACTAAACGACGACAAATTGTGGTCAAGTCTTTCGTCCGCCACGTGAGCAGGCTCATTTTCAAATTCGACACCAGCGAACCAAGTACACCAAATGGAACCTACCGCCACTCACCTCTCAAGTTACGATCAATCTCCCACGATATCGACGATGGTCGGTCCGCTGTTCAAGCGGCCCCGACATGGCAACGTCCATATTGGTGATACCAATAACATCTTCGACTGCGGTACACGGATACCCGCTGATTCATCATTCGAGCCAAGCAGCTTCTCTCCAGCTCTATTCAAGCCTTGTGTGTCTTCAACGCGGGTCATCGCTTCGGGACCGACCAAATCCATCCTTGAAGAGAGTGTCCGGACAGCTCTGCAAAACACGTCGTCAGGATACGACAGCAACATTGACGACACACACCTCAGTACCAAACAAAGACGACTAAGGACAGCTCGTCGTCGTGAGCAATGCCGGGTTAACCAAGCTCGGTACCGCCTCAAGCAGGATCGAAAGTCTCAATTGCTCAAAGAGACTGTCAGCAAACTCGAAGAAGAGATTCCGTTGCTGGAGATGCAGCGAGATCGCATCCTCTTTGGGGCCAAGCAGAGTATTTTCAACGTTGTGGTCGAGTACTTCCACCTCTTTCGCCATGGGATTCGGTCGCTCAACCGGCCGATACGAAGCATATCTGGCTCGAGTAAACAAGACTCGGAGGCACAACATCAGCTTGTGTTCCTGCGGTCCTTCATTTCATCCAGTGTTAATCTTGGTGATAGGCGCGGAGTGGACGTCCTCATTGAACTATGGCGTCGCTATACAAAGTATTTCGACGACCTGCACTTTCAACTCGAACACATGGAGGAGCGGCTAAAGAACCTCGTTGCAGTCTCTGCTTCTATGAGCGTGACTATCACCGAGACGACACTAAAGAGCGTGTTTCCGCACTTGGTGGGTACTGCGCGAGGTGAAAAGTTGCTCGGACGGCGATTAATGCTCCCGTGCGAACTTTGGTTCGAGTGGAGTGACGCTAGAGGTCATATTGTCCGGCTGGAATTGTCGGTCGACTTCCTCATGCCAGTGAGTCGAGTGCTCAACTCGCTGAAAGATGCCGCTTTCGTGCTCGCTCAAGCTCTCATCACTTGTGACGGATCGATTGGAAAGTTCGACTTGTGAGCAGCAAGAAACAGCAAAACCTTTCCTTCCTTTATTTTACTTCAGTACTACAACTTCGTCGCTTGAATCGAGTGACTACGTCCTGCTAGTGTCCGCTAATGTATCAGTTTTACTTTCGTTCGTGCCTATTGAACGTGCTCTATCATCGGCGACAATAAAATCCCAACGAAAGCTCCAGCAATTGATTACAGTTATATTCATTCCCCTGTTTGGTCGTAATCTCCATGAGAGCTTTCTCCCAGCGCGTCAACATTGTGAGTTTGCCAAATGACTCAATTCTAGGTAATTATACTGTTATGTGGATTGAGTTATTAGTCAAGAAGTTAATAATCACCCAATCCCCATGAACTGATGACCACAGTAGAACGCCTGGATGATTAATAGCTCACGGTTGAGATAGCATTCTCACTTTCAAATTTCCAGGATCAAGATCGCCTGCACCATGAACGCCACCCGAAGCGAACTTGTCGACAACAATCATACCACAAGAGTTCACAGCTTTGGTCAAGACGATCCGGTCTCAACAATGGTTGGACCACTATTCCAACAAGCTCCTCAAAAATTTTTCTTGGTTTGGAGGTGGAGATCTACGCAGACATGCCACCCACGTCATCATACCGAATCCTCCGCACCACAGTTTACCGGGCTCATTGGATCTCTCACCTACAACCGCCTCTAGTCTCTCAACGCCATTTCACTTTTCGAGCCACAACTCACCACCTCCACGTTACTACGGAATCAACAAAAAGAGTTGCAGCGTTTCCACCTCCACCAAAATCTCCGCTTCATTTCGTTCGGGTTCGAGAAGTCTAAACCGTACCAGGACTTACGTAATGTCTAATCGACGTCGTGAACAATGTCGCACTAACCAAGCTCGCTACCGACGCAACCAAGAACGAAAACTGCAGTTTTTTACTGAAGCTGTGTGCAAATTGAAAGAGGAGATTCCAGTTCTCAAGCTGCAACGAAATCGTCTCCTCACTGGCTCTGCACAAAGCGTTTTCAACGTGATTGTCGAGTACTTCCATCTCTTTCAGTATGGAATTCTATCGCCCAAGTCGGACACAACGAATCGGGGCTTAGATCAACATCAAGTTGCTTTTTTGCGAGCCGTGGCAGCACCAAATATTTCGCTTGGCGATCAGAATGGAGTAGATGCGCTCTTAGAGCAATGGCGTGCATACTCTTCAAGTTTTGACGGTCTCCACTTCCAACTCGAGCATTTGGAAGAAATTACGAAGAATTTCGTTGTAGTCTCAGCAGCACTTACTGTGACGGTCGTTGAGGAATCACTAAAGAATGTATTCCCTCATCTCCAGGGTACTTCTCTTGGCGACAAAATTCTCGGACAACGACTGGTGCTTCCCTGCTCGGTTAGTTTTGAGTGGGATGAAGTTAACCATCAGTTGGTGCGACTGGAAATGATCGTAAATTTTTTCTCTCCTATCACTCGAGCGTTGGGTTCCTTGGTAGAGTCAGATTTCGTGCTTCGACAAGCACGTATCACTCGAAGCGGCAGCATTATGAACACCAAGTCTCCGTAATTTCACGGGTGGCATAAGGGACGAGGTGCAAACAGTTCGATCATATCGACAATTCGTTAAGTTTTCGAGTTATGACGGCACATCGTAAACGGTCAGTAAAAAGGAAGAAGGCGCAGCGAAATCAACGTGACGACAAGCAAGAGGAAGATCAGCCCAAGAGTTTGGCCATGAAGTATCGGTCATTTGATCTACGGCAAGTGTGGAAGGAAAAATCCCCGTGTTACGCATTCGAAGATGTTGAAGGACGCCAAACACATACACCAATGCATTCACGAGACATTGCACGCCACAGCTTTCTACTACAATTTGATTGCGAGGAGCAACTTGCCGAGTGGGTGTTTGGCATCGCGAAGTTTCGTCCGCTACAACTGAATTTGGAGTGTTGCGAGCGTAGTGAAGAAGTCCGAGATGCACTTCTTCGACAATTTCATCGTTGGCCTAATACAAGAATCGCCCAAGCAGCAGAAAGATGCAAGTCACTTAGTCAACGAGGTGAGCAGGAATGCCAGGAACAAGTACAATTGTACCTTCAGGAGCTTCGTGGGAAATTAATGGGTGGTGCGAAAGCTTTGTTCTGGTTGAATATACTCCAACCGCTAACTCACTCAGCGTCCGTACCGAGAGACGAAGTCCGAGAAATTCTGCTCGCGTTGTTGGAAGAACTTAAAGGTATTGATGGCGTCTACGAACAATTGATGAAGAAAAGTGAGCGTATCTGGGCCGTTTTGACGCTACCGTTGAAACTCGAGCCCCTGTTTAAAGGTGTGGGCGCGTTGGCTCTGCGTGGACACGAAATGTCTGCGCATGAGGCGATGGAAATGCTGACAATATTTGCCGAGGAATACACAGCATTTCCGAATCGGAAACAGCGCAAGCTTCCGTTAGGATTGTCCGTGGTAGCGAGCGTCGGTACTTTTGGTCCTTTGGACTTCTCCAGCTTGCGTGAGCTCCCTCAAGAATTGCGCGACCAACTTGTGAAGCCACTTGCCACCATGGTTTGCGATTGGATTGGTGTCACCGAGGAAGTGCTCGACATGTTAGGAAAATCACTCACTACCAATTGGACGTTGTGTGAACGAGCTCCTTTCGAGGAAGAGTTCAAGTGTTTGATGCAAAGTGATCTACAACATTCATTTCAACGACTTAAACATGCATTGGCGACGGAGCAACTGTATGCGATGAGAAAGGAGGATCGAACTGACGAGGACTGTTTGAGCGTGGCCATTTTTCGCCAACGGGGGGTGTTGCTTTGCACCACGAAAACACGTGATGTAAAGAGAAAGTAAGTACCAGAGCATAGCCGTTAACACATTGCTTCGTAACACATCAAGTCAAAGATTGTCGTGAACCATCATCACCGCTGTCGTTGACTGTGGCGGGTCTCAGTTCTTCTTGAAGGTAAAATCCTTGAACCAATCGCTGCTTCATTCTCTAATTTTCTCGGGAACTACCAAGTTCATTTCGTCTTCCTGAGTAAGAAGAAGTCGAACATGCGCTACCACCTTGGCGTTAACCGGAAATTCGTCAGTACGAACTGCTTTCGTCTGTTGAGTTTGGTACCGGAAGTGCAAAACGATGTCGAAGTGGTAAAACCTGTTCTAGAGGAACTGGAAGTGATGCGACTGGGCTGTTCGCTCGGAATGCTTCCATCGGTGAACCCCAAGGATTTCGAGATGGAACTGCTGGAAGCTCGAGAATTTGACGATGACTTCGCTCTCTTTCTCCGTAAAGAGGTGTTTGGAGCGGACAAAACGTGCGAGTCTGGCAGTGTCAAGGTGATTTCACTCTTCGGTAAACAAGACAGTGTGAAGCGCGAGTTGGAGCGACTAAATTCTTGGTCAGAAGAGATGACAAGCAATTTAAAGACGAATGATCAAGGTATTTACTGTGTCACTCTACAGGACGACAAAACTACGGGATCCTCGTTGGTTTTGTTCGGATGGATCGGAGATGGTCTGTTTCGAAAGTCAAAACTACGAGACACTGCGACGTATGTACTACGATTTCTAACCTGCTTAAGCCCCGACATAGTTTGCTGCTTGTCATCTGAAGATATTAAGCAGCTTCAACAAACGGTAGCCTCCATGAACTCCAGCAATTTGGATGCTTGGAAATCATTTTCGGTGGCATTCCATGTGGAGCGGCAAGAGGAACAGAAAGATGCTGTCTTATGTGAAAGTCTAGTGGATTTCCCATTGCCGGAGAGTAGTTCTACCCAAGATTCCTATTTACTCAAGGGAAGTTATCCAGCTCTTGTATTGCTAGAACCTGCCCCAGCGACAAAATACAAGGAACGATCTCCCGAAAAATTCGACAACACAATTGAGTTCGCTAAGTGGATGACGAGCGAGTCAAAACTACGCAATATTCGTGTGGAATTTGGAGCTATGGAGTCACAACATTACTGCAAACAGTTACTGAAAGTTGCGGAGCGGTGGCCTACCGAAGCGCTAACGGAGGTGAACGATATGCTCGACCGAAGTCTGAAAATCACAGAAGATGAAGTTGCAGAACGAGTGCAGTTGTTTATTGAAGACAATCGCTCAAAATTGCTTGACATTGCGGACAACTTATTCAATTTGGACACGCTGTTTACGGCTTCCAAGGGAGATATGGCTTTCTCAGCTCTGCATAATCTCGTTGAAGAGATCCAAGGGGATCACGCCATTTGGAGCAAAATTGACCCCACGACAAAAGTGACATTGACGTTGCCATCTCGTCTAAAGAACCAAATGAAAAATATCGCGACGACATTCAGCAAGCACTTGGCAAAACCCCCTGAGACGATTGATGTGGGTCAGGACGTCGCGAAATTCTTGAAAGAGTTCACTGTATCCGACGATAAGAATGCCATCACAAGTGGTGATGGCATCTTTCGACGTCTTGGAAAAGCTGTTGGTTTAGTAGGACAAGACTGGGAACTTCTCTCCCCTCGATTCCGTGAATGTATGGCTGGTCCGTTAAGTGAAGCTCGGCAAGCATGGTTCGAAGCGGTTGAGACCATATTTGTTACCACTGAAAAGATTTTAACGGCGAGATGGCGTGATGAAACCCAGCGTTCATATCGCCAATCATGTAGTGCAGATGAGGAGAAAGTTGTGATGAAAGCCTTTAGTGATCTCCTTCGAATGTGGCGATCTCAACACGATGACGAACTTATGACAGTCGTTCGTCCACGACGTCGATCCGAGGTTATCATCTGTGATGTTGAAAGGGAACATTGGCAGCCTGCTACAGAGCAGATGAAGATGTTCAAGATATTGCAGAGCGACGATGGAACTGTCAGCACTACTTTGCTTGGTGCTCATTTACTACGCCCGGGTGCCAAAATTTTAAAGGTGTTTACCATCAAAACCCACTGCTCGATTGTGGTTACTACATCTGAGCAAGGTACATTGGTGGAGCGAGTGGATTTCCCTCTCGAGCGATCTTGGTGGGGTCTGAATCTCGGGTCGGTGACATTCACCCGATCATTTGGCCGACCAGCAGCGTTGTGTGACTTCAGTGTTGATGATCGCGTTATTGCGTTTGTCGAAGAGTTCGGACGAGTGATTCTGTATCGCTTCAACGAGACATTTTCAAGTCTTGAGATCTACAAGCGACTGGAGTTGGGGCTACGAACATCATTGACACTTCCTGCCACTAATGTGCTCCTTGTGGATGGTTCATTATATGTGACGGATACAAATGGTTTGATCCAGTCAGTCAACCTTCGAAACCAGCAGACATCACGAGCAGTGCACTTAGTACCGTCAGGTTCTCATGTAGGAAATGGTTCGCTGGTAGTTTTAGCGGATAACGTCGCATTGGGGTATGTAGCGGAAGAATGTGATAACTCATCTGAAGACCAGCATAGAACGTTGAAAGCTGTATCCAGCGAAGATTTTCGGGGCATTCCAGTGGAAATCTCGTCATCTATCCCTATGAATTGGCATGGTCGATCGCTTCAGTGCTTTGGGGACTTGCTAGTATCTATGGATGCACCAGCGAAGAGAATTTTTACGCTTCGTCTGGCTGTGACTGTGAGAAGTGAATCGTTTCGAATTCAGCATTCAAAGGAGCACTCGGTCGATGGTACCAAACGTGACTCAGATATCAACGACGCTGAACATTGGCTTCGGGTATTTTACCATTCTTACGAGAAATTCCCAGTCCGCGGCTTGATTCGTAGTTTTAATGATACTCGTGACACACTGAGGTTGCACGTAGCATACAATTCTGCTCTCACGACGGCGACCGAAAATTGCTGTCGCAGTTTTTTTCAAACCTTGATGCGCGATCTTCGCAAGCTGAACAAGCCTCTGAGTGGCATGGACTTGGCGCGAGATTTGACGTTTATGACAGAGTCGGATGGTCTAATGGACGGCGTTACCACTAGACCTGTACGATCATTTCTTCAGGAATTGATCACTTTCGTTCCCATCCAGATCTGCCGGGCTGAAGCTAATTCACTTACGATCATGACGAATGGCAAAGCCACATCCGTGAATACCGAATCTCACGATGTTCAAGCTGTGGACATCGCACGTTCAATTCGGTTTGGTTTGTTGTCACCATTGCTCGAGTCATGGCAGGGCCGATGCATTGTTATCACTTCAATGGGAAAGCAATCTACAGGGAAAAGCTATTTACTCAATCATCTGACGGGATCATCTTTTGCCATTGCTGGAGCTCGGTGCACTGACGGAGCGTGGATGTCGATCCGAATTCTACCGAAAAGTGTGTTGCTTGTCGTCTTGGACTTCGAAGGTCTTGGGTCTTTTGAGCGAACAGAGCAGGAGGACGTATTTCTATCAGTCCTCAATGCGTCCATTTCGATGTTCACCATCTTCCGAATGGAAATGAGGTTTGACAAGGAGATCGACGACTTGTTCGCTCGATTTCAGAAGGGTGTGGCTTTGATTAAGGGCGATACGAGTCTTTTCCGTGGCAAATTGTATATGTCCGTGAAGGACGTGAATCCGAATGACCAGAAGGGTGTGCTTGATGAATTTATCGCCAAATTTCAGAAACTGGTAGGTGCTAATAAGGACAGTAATTTCTTGTTGGACCTGTACTCAGGACAACTCGACATCAATTGTTCTCCACCACTGGGCACAATCAACTACTATCAGTCATTGATGCATGCTCAGAATTTTATCGAGAATGACTTGGGTGGTGACGAAACTACTGGTTTCAGGAGTGGTAAAACGTTCTTGAACTGCATCCGGTTAGTTCTAGCGAAGATTGCCATTCTGGACTGGACATCGCTGGATGAAGGAGCGAAGCAATTCCAATTATCCGAAGTTAGCTCAAAGCTTGCAGGGCTTATCCGAACCGGTTGTATTATTCCGCAGGAATATGTTTCGAGAAATGATGACATCGCTGGGTATTTGAAAGAAGACATTGTGTTTGCTGGAAATGGAAAAGCGATCGATGTTAACTTGGAAGTGATGGCCACAGAATATCCTGCTCTCGCTGAGAAGTGGAATTCTCTGAGTGAGCACGTTAATCTCGATGCGCTGTCAGATTGGACGATTGATCTTGGGTTTGATTGTTGCTCTCCGAGCGATGACACTATTGTCCAGGTTCACGGAGCAATTAAACAGCTTATTCGATTGTTTCTGCGGAGCAATACCAGCCTTCGAGGAGGCAAAGTGTCTAGTGAAATTGCCACCGATTTCGATGCATTTTTAACGTTTTTCGTGCGTCGTCGCAAGGCCCGAATCTTGATCTGGGTCAAGCAAATGCTTGGAGGTCGTATGCCGGACGAATGGAAAGTTATCGAGCAGCAATTCTTAGGTCGATTCCAGATGCTATTTATCCGTTGTCAGAGCAAATGTGACGAATGCCAACTTGGCTGTATGAAAGCTGCTGCTCACTCTGGTACTGCAGACCACGATTGTGGAGGCAGCCACAGTTGTGCTGGTCACTGCGAATACTGCGAGGGTTGTGAACAGTTGGGGAAAACGCCTCCATGTGCCAAGGAAGCAGGTCACGAAGGAAAATGCGAATGTACTGATGGAGATCACACTTGCGGGCAGGAGTGCTGCATGGCAAACTCGCCGAATTGCGGCAAAAAGTGCTCGTCGAAACGTGGGCATACCGATCTGCACAAGTGTGATGTATTTATTCATACTTGTGGTGAAAAGTGTTCGGCTCAAAACTGTTCTGGTCGTTGCGTCTTAAACGTGGAAGAACCTCACACAGCTCACAAGTGCGTAGAGGTCCGTTGCATGCAGAAATGCGTTATGGATGGATGCAAAGAAGTCTGTGGCACAATGGATCATTTCCATGGCCAAGTTGATGCTGCAGTGGTGTTCTCGGTGGAAAATGGTGACGATAAAAATTCCAACACTTTTAATGCAGCTTCTGAAGTTCCAGTAGCACACATGTGTGAAAATGGACACGAGTGCCAGGCCATGTGCGAAGAAAATGGGATTTGTCAAGTAAATGTGTATCTCAAGCAATCGTCAAAGACATTTACGGGAGCTCGTGGCAGCTTTCAGTTCACATTTCAAGAAATGAATGGTTCTCGCAAGAAATGTTCGAAGCTGCTACCACCCGGCCAGAAAATGCATCAAGGTTCACACACTTGCATTTGTGAGGAGGTTCATGTGGACAGTGGAAACCAAACGATTCACTATTGTGACATCCGCTGTCCGTGCTGCAGCTACTTCTGCAAGAAAAAATTCGGACACTTTGGGCCTCACATGACTTCGCATGGTAACATGCGTAATACGTATTTCTTGTCGGATGCTGAAGAAATTGACATTGAAGAGCGCAAGTACAAGACTGGCGAGCTGGGAATTGCTGAAATGTGCAACTTGTACTGCTCCAAGATGGGTCGCGAGCATGTGCACTACCTTGGTTGTGAACAAGGGAGCCAAGCGAAGTGTGTGTTTTCTGGAAGCACTATGGACCAACGTCGCCACTGCACGCGTGCATTGAATCCAAAACCAGAGAAGGAGATGGATGAAGTTTTGCATGAACAATTCTGGAAGGTTTTAGGCTGGGAAGACCCGTGCACGTCGAAGGTTGAGTTAGAGTTGTTTGGAAAATGCGGCTACAAGTGTGATGCCCCTGACCACGACGACAAACCTTCGCATTGCATTCTTCCTGCCTGGCACAAACCAGAGCCTAAGCCGAGATCTGGTTTCGACGGATTTACGTATGTCAGTGGACACAAGTTCGAGTGTTCACACGTTGCGAGTAGTGGTAAAATGCATCACGTATTCGTGTTAGACTGCTCGGGATCAATGAGTGGGCGACCATGGAGTGACCTCATGGCAGCTTGGAAGGAATACATCTACAACCGAATTGCAGATGAGGCTTCGCTGGACTTGGTGTCTGTTGTCACCTTCGACAATTACTCTCGAATCGTCTACGAAGCGCAGAACATCTCTACAATGACGAATGCTCTTGTACAATATCGCGGTGGAGGGACGAATTATGCTGCGGGGCTTCGTGCTGCAAATGAGGTTCTGTCTCGAGTGAATTTCGACGCGTATAAGCCAGTCGTGGTGTTTTTCAGTGATGGACACCCTTGTGATCCGCTTCAAGGTGAGCAGTTAGCGATGCACATCAGGGGTTGCTACGAGAAGAACGGGCTTCAGGCTTTTGCTGTGGGCTTTGGAAGTATTAACTTGAATGTACTGGAGCGACTTGCCGAGAAGCTGGGTGGAACATATCACCACGTTCTCACAGGCAACGAGTTGAAGGCAACGTTTTTCAGCATATCCGCATCGCTGAGCACTCGAGCGGGTTTGGCGCTGGCAAAACCAGACCACGAACGAAACTGCGTGATTTGTGCTCAAGACTTTGCATCGGGTGAGACGGTGAAGTTGAATGATTGTGGTCACGAACTCCATAAGGCTTGCTTGAATGTGTTGGTGCGCAATGCTGGACAAGATGGAGAACCTGCACGTTGTCCGTCGTGTCGCTGCACGATAACTGCTTAGTTGCGTGAGATGTTCTCACCATTTTTTCATTTGTGACGTTCCAGTACTTGGATAGTAGTTAAAAGCTAATGCGTCTTATTGTCTTTCAGTTTCGCTCGTATTAGGGAATGTTTTCATCGTGTTCGCGTCGCCGTTGGAATCCCTACTCAGAATTTAATCCCCAAAAGCAACGCAATGTAAGCTCGTGAGCCCAGCTTACTATCGTTTACAATTCTACCGAAAAGTGTGTTGCTTGTCGTCTTGGACTTCGAAGGTCTTGGGTCTTTTGAGCGAACAGAGCAGGAGGACGTATTTCTATCAGTCCTCAATGCGTCCATTTCGATGTTCACCATCTTCCGAATGGAAATGAGGTTTGACAAGGAGATCGACGACTTGTTCGCTCGATTTCAGAAGGGTGTGGCTTTGATTAAGGGCGATACGAGTCTTTTCCGTGGCAAATTGTATATGTCCGTGAAGGACGTGAATCCGAATGACCAGAAGGGTGTGCTTGATGAATTTATCGCCAAATTTCAGAAACTGGTAGGTGCTAATAAGGACAGTAATTTCTTGTTGGACCTGTACTCAGGACAACTCGACATCAATTGTTCACCACTGAGGATTACATGTTTTAAATCGAATAATTATTCTGTACAGACCAAGCGATTAATCACAACATTACACATCATTTTCACGCACCACTTTGCCTTTCACAAAGACTTTTGCAAAGTTGCGGTTGTCTGCGTTGTGAATGACCTTCTGAAAAACGTCCATAGGTGTGTCATGCTCAGACATCACCAAATTTTGGCCACGGTTCACGTCGACGAGAATTGCATCAAAACATTTTCCCACAGCAAAACTACCAGTGTCGTTCTCAAGTTTCAGCGCCATCGCTCCACCCATTGTCGCCAACCAGAACGCATCCTTGAAATCAAATGGTTGCGTCGGGGCACCAGATGTGCCATCTTGAATTTCCAATGCCTTCATCGTCAACACACAAGTCTGAATCGCACGCAGCATACTCGGCGAGTATCCCCCTGCAATATCCGTTCCCAATCCGACATCAACCTTCTTTTCCAATACATTTCTCACATCCAAAAACCCATTCGCAAAGAAAAAATTCGACAACGGACAGCACGCAATTGACGTTCCAGTGCGGTGCATCACGTCTAATTCTTCATCTTTTAGATGCACAGCATGTGCCATGCAACTCTTCTCAGAGAGCAGTCCTGCTTCTTCAAACAACTCGGTATCTCTTTGTCCAGGGTGTAGCATCTCTACAAACGCTTGTTCGTCCTTTGACTCGGCAATATGAGACTGCACATGAACATCGTACTTCTCCGCCAGAGCTCCCAGCCCCCTTAGTAGCTCCAATGAGCATGTAGGCACGAATCTCGGCGTCACTACAGGCTTCACCAGCTCGTTCTCTTTCTTCATCACATACTTGATAAACTCCTCTGCATCCTCCAAACACTTCTCGGAATTGCGTGAGACGTACGTGTTTGGGGCATTCCGATCCATAGAGACCAACCCCACCAACCCCCTTTGCCCCCGAATTTCCACTAGATCAGCCAGAATCTTGGTCGCTTGGACGTGAATTGTTGCGAAATACTGCGCCGTAGTGATCCCTTCACTCAGCATGGAATCTAAGAGTTTGGAATACCATTCCATGGCGAAGGAAGGGTCAGCGAATTTCTCCTCTACAGGAACGTATATTTGTCCAACCACTGCATGAGAGGCACATCTGTGGCTGTCCCCATGAACGGGAACTGCGGGGCGTGCACGTGTGTGTCTACGAAGCCAGGCATGAGGAATTGACCTTTGGCAAGATGGAGATAGACAGAAGAAGGACATTTCGACACGAGTTCCACGTCCGCAGGCTCGATCTGAGCGTGGAAGACATCAATGCGACCAGTCGAAGGGTCAATAGCCACGAACGCGTCTTCAAATACCTCGATCGAGCCACGCGACGGCGCATGCACCACACCCCCACGCACGTACTGCAACATGCGAACTTAAGTGCCTGTTATATTTGATTATGTCTAAATTTAGCCATGTCAAACGTCACTCTAACGCGGGTGTTTAGTGACAAATCTTTTGCGCATTCTAAAGGTCAAAGAAGCAGCGATGGGTGTGCGCAACTTGACTCGCTACTGCCGCGAGCACGAGGCCGCGACGTCTGTGGAGGAGTCGGATCTGCACGACGTGACGCTGGCTGTGGACTTTGTAGGTTTCCTCTATTATCTCTGTGAGCAGCTCTTCCGAGAGACCAACGAGTCGCCCGCGTGGCTCCTACTCGGCGGTTGTACGCTGCGTCTCGAGCGCCACGTGAACGCGTGGCTCCAGCAGCTTCGACAGCGCCATGTACGCCTTGTATTTGTCACAGACCCGCCGCAGTGTTTCGGTGGCGCGAGTCATCGCAAGGGCTACTGTCTCCAGGATCGAGCGCTGCAGAAGAAGACGCAGATTGAGCAGTTGGCTCAGAATTTGGAGAAGACTATTAAGAGGGAGACGGTGGCAGTAGCCTTGAGTCCTCAGAAGGGAAAAGTAGCTAGAACTTTATTACAGACAAACGGGAGGTTTCCATTCGCGAGGGAGAAATTACGAGGAATCCTGAAGAAACACAATATTGGAATCAAGACGGCGAGTCGAGAAGCTGATGAAGAACTGGGCAATTTGGTCCGGACGGGAGAAGCCTACGCAGTCTTAGCGGAAGACTCGGATTTTCTAGTCATGAGTGGAGTCAAGTACATTCCATTTAAGAAGCTCAGTGTTTATGAGAATGAACTAGGGGAAATGAAGATTCGAGCGAAAGTTTTCTCGTCGGAAATGATGGCGAAATCTCTCGGATTGGAAGTGGAGCAATTGGTGGATTTGGCGCTGTTGTGTGGAAATGATTTTACACCGTTGTTGGACAATGAGTTCGGCATGGCGACGATGCTGGATTTTCCTGTGCAGAGGAAGCTGGGATCGCTGTCTCCTCCAGATGCAGCGAGGTGGGTTGTGGAGCACTTGCCGACACTGGAGAACCCGTTTCTGACGCAGATTGAAACGAACAAAAAGGGCTTCTTGCGAGCACTGTTTGAGATTTACCGATTTTATGGCCACACGACAGCATTTTTGAAAAAGTTCCCGATGAAGATTGATCCAGTTCTTCCGAACAAGAAGTTGAAACAGTACAAAAGGTTGATCGATCAGTTCGAATTTCCCCTGATGGCGATTGATATTCTAGAAACAAAAGGACACGGACTGAGTCAGAGATTTGATCCGCTGTCTTCCGTGCCTGGTCTAGAAGATAAGTCCCTGGATGAATTGCAAGCACCACCGCGACGTCTGTCTTACTTGGTATTAAACTCGCTAGTTGTGCAAGAATGGACAGTCGACACGGGAGTGGAGGTTCACGTCACACCTTTGAATTGCCTTCGTTCTTTCCTGTCTACTCCACTGCAAGGGCGTTCTGCCAGAGGTGTGGACCAAATGCTCCGTTCTTTGGTTTTTGTCTTGCTGTACCAAGACCCTAGTGGGGGAAGTTCCAAAGCGGGTCAATTGGCTGGTATGCTTGGCAAGACGGACAAGAAGGGGTTGGCAGTTAAAAATATTGTTTATGCTCTGCTTGTGTTTTGGAAGCAAGACCGTACATACCTGGCGAACGGAAGTTTGCTGGATGACCGCTTGCTGGAGATTTTACTGCTGACGTCGTTGATTTCGCTGGCTGTGGATTTATCCAAACAAAAGTTTGTCCACGATTCTGTGGTGTTCGATGAAGAGCTTTTAAATATGGAAGTGTACGCTGTTGTCGGTGGTTACTTGGAGACACTTAAGCAGCTTCACCAGTTGCGACTAGTGATGGGTAACAAGCTGCCTCAAAATTCGGGTTGTGCAACATATTTCTCGGGTGAGATATTTGTTCAAGTTTGTCAGATTATGATGCAGAATGGTGGTACGAACAACACAAAGGTGAAAAAGTCTCCGAAGAACACGTTAGGGTTCTCCAGGAAAGTGGTGGAGCCTGTGCTGAAATTGTTTGCTGAAATACCCAATAGCAGTCTCTTTTGGGCCCACTACACATACGTCCGTGCTACGATGCAGCGTTTGAAAGCCCTGGTCATACTTCCAACCGAAATTGTGCATGCCTCCGTGAACGACAAGAGTGCTGCAACTACCGCTTTGGAAAATGCGCTGCGCAGCAATCATTATTCTGAATTCCAGCCTGCAGTAGTTGCACCTCCCCTTCCACCAGTAGCACCACCCTTGCCGTCGGGCTCACCACCTTTGCCACGTGGTTCACCAGCAAAACACCAGGCTTTGGCACCGGCTTTCAATCCTCGTTCAGTGAAGGGTTTGATGCCATCATCTGTAGCAAAGCGTCTTGGTACTGATAGTGCAGTACGTGAAAATGTTCCTGAGAGTAAGCTTGACTCCAAGAAACCAGCGAGTCTAAAGGGATTGATGAGATCATTACCGGTGTTTGCTCATCGCGAGGAGATTTTGGACAATGTGGAAGTAAATCAACTGACAATTATTCAAGGCGAGACAGGTTGTGGTAAAAGTACATCTGTTCCGCAATTTTTGTATGACTCATGGGCTCGCGATAAAGCTGCGTATGAACGTCCTGTTAATATCTACGTAACACAACCACGGCGCATCGCTGCAATTGAACTGGCTAACACGGTGGCTAAAATGCGAGAGGGAAACGAGTTCGAGGAGGATGGTCAAGTAGGAAAAGTCATTGGGTACAGAATTGGCCAAAAACAAATGACTTCCAGCAAGACCAAGATCACGTATGTGACCACTGGATATATGGTCGAGCGGATTATTCATGATCCAGAGGCGTTGAGAAAGATTACACACTTAGTGCTAGACGAAGTCCATGAGCGTAGTATGGATGTCGACTTGCTACTTCTGCTTCTAAAACTGCAGTTGAAAGACCATCCTCACCTTCGTCTCGTTATCATGTCTGCAACCATGGATGCCCAAATTCTTATCAAGTACCTCGGCAAGGCACTTTCCACGCGTTTGGTCAGCAGGAAGCCTTTGTTTGTAGGTTCCAAGCTACACCCAGTAAAAAACGTCTACCTTGATGCGTTTTCAGACTCGTTTCCAGGTCTGTGGCGACGATGTCAAAAAGAAATGGTACTCATGAGCGACCAGTTTCAAATTCTTTCGCATGGCCGTCTGAACGCGAACAGTGAAATGGCGAAGAAGGCGATCTCAAAGATTCATGAGAAGCAGTTGGTTGTCATTGAACAAATGGTTAGTTTGCTCATCGAGGGTCAGCGCTATCAGACAGGGTCGCAGTGCATTCTCATATTTCTCCCTGGTATTGGAAGTATCAATACGCTGTACGACTCGTTGAGCCTTCTTGCAATGGCTCCAGGAAGTCATAATGTCCAAGTTATGGTTCTGCACTCAGGTATCGAGCTAGAACATCAACAGGAGGCATTCAAATTGCTCGGCGAGAGATCAACCAAAATTATTCTCTCGACGAATATTGCTGAGAGCAGTGTGACCATTCCAGATGTTACCCATGTGATTAATTGCGCGATTGAAAAACAGATCCAGATGCCCAACGCAGGGAGCTCACACGCAGAGGTTCTGGTGGACACATGGTGCTCTCGCGCATCTGCGCTGCAGCGCTCCGGGCGTGCTGGGCGTGTCATGCCTGGTACAGCGTATCACCTGTTTACGGAGGCTTTCCGTGACCTGTGTATGGCCGAATACAACACCCCGGAACTGCTTCGCAAACCACTTGACCGGATTGTCCTGCAATTGAAGGGACGGCTGAACCAGTTTGGAGTGCCTAGCGCACTCCTCCGACAGGCTTTAGATGCCCCCGATCTTAAGCATATCGACGGAGCATACAAACTGTTGTCCGCGTTTGATGCTATTGACTCTGATAAAGAAGAGGCTTCTCGCTTGACGAGGTTCGGATCGTTTGTCTGTCAGTTGCCGCTTAGTTTGGAGCTGTGCCGACTGTTGATGACGGGGGCCTACATGGTTCAGGACAACACTAGCAAGGGTGAGTCGTGGCCACTATTGTTAAATGCAGTCGTGCTGGTGGCAATTCTTGCTGTGCCGGATCTGTTTGTGATGCCGTCATTCTACCACGCTAAGTCAGCGCAAATCTACCTGAAGGAAATGAAGAAAAATCTGCAAGCAAAGTTAAAACTCGATGATGGGATGTGGAGCGAGCCGCTGTCTATTTGGCTGTTCTACATGAAAACGATGAGCGAGCAACCCGTTAACGTCAAACGAAACTTGAGTGGCGTTTTCCACAAGATGTCAATCTCCGCTCGTCGATACCAGACACTAAACTTCCTGATCTCAGATCTCTGCGCACGGTTGATATCGATGTCCAAGAGCAAAACCAGCGAGTTTGCACAACTTTTAAACGCGAAAACGGTTGCCATGCTGGCCAAGTTGGATGGATATGCGAGCTCTCAACGAGTTGATAAGCAGCTCCTAAACTTTGCTCGAAACACTGTCACCGATAAACGAGATGAAGTACGGGTCCTGCGCTTCTTAATTGTGCAGAATTACGGTGAGCATCTTATCGGAAGCACACGGTCAAGCCCAACGAAATTTGCGGACGACGATCTCGATGTCACCGATCGAGTGGACTTGAAGGTGGACCGAGAAGATGCAGATAAGTTTCTATCCTTGTCAAACAAGGAGAAGGCCGTACTTTTCAATCAGCTTGCTGGCAGTACCAACCCGATGGACGAGCTCGCAGCTCTTGCTCACGAGCACAATATTTTGTCAGTTTATTCTTACTCTACCCCCAGAAACCAGGAAGAAGGTGAATATGAGGGCTCCTTTAGTGAAATTACGATGGGTGCATTGGAGAGGATGAGCTTCCCAGTATCGTTGGTCTACTACATTCGTGGCGAGAAGTTCCCTGTGAACCTGGGTATGCGACTGAATGCGGAGGAACGCGAGCTTGCATTTAAGTTCCGTGTGTCGGGTAGTAGTTCCTGCGCTCTGTCGTGGAAACAGCAGAGGGACAACGTCAAAGCATCGACAGGTAGCCGCAGTCTGTTCTCGCTGCCTATTCGACCGCTGAAAACAAAGACGAAAAAGGGCACGAAAGAGGTTAAATTGTTGGCGGTCTACACGGATCGTCTGTTCACTGGTGATGAAACGAGAATGTGGTGCACGAACTGTACGTTATTACCTCCCAACAGTATGTGCTACTACCCGATCATGCTGTTGGTTACTGCTCCGCGCCACGCGAATATTCAACTGCATATGGATGCTGTTGCTGGAGAAATTCTGCTGGTGAAGGTGGGTGCTCAAGATGCAACTTTCCCGAATAAGATGGCTCTGAAGGTTGACGTGCTAGCGACAATCAATGCCGTGCGCACAGCGTTGTCTGACGCGCTAAACGCCACTCTAGGTGCTAGGAGAGTATGTGTGTCTGACCTGGTGGCGTTGTCGAATGACTCGGTCTTCATGACGAAGGAGAGTAAGGCGAACGTGAACCACTGCAAGTGGCAGCGCTTGGCGATGAATGAACCTGACAAGGCGATGCTGGAAGAAGGAGATACACCCGCGCGGTTTCCGGAGCTTTATATGGCTTAGGTATGTGTTGTTGTGTGATGCATTAAGTGGGTTTAGTGATTGAGCTGTGCTTCGCAGTGAGCACTTGGAATACGTGAAGGTCGTGCAATCAATCTATCGTCTCTTGGTAACTAGTACGCGAAGCTGTTTTCAACTGTTTATCCAGCGATGAAAATATTATTGTAAGCAGCAGTTACTATTTTATGACCCTCCAGGTCACGGAATCACGAAGACCAGGCAATGAGCATAGTGTCGCCCTTCGGCGCTCTCCGCCAATAAACGGCTGACAAGAGAAGCATGCCGCAGGAAACCGAGTTCTACAACACGTCCAACCTGGAGAGGACAGCAACCAAGGCACCCGAAATCGACAGAGGCAACCGATCCACATCCTCAGCCAAATACCGTGTTTCGTCTAACCAGCCCGAACCAAACTCGACAGATGCAGCCGGTGTTGCTCCGCGCTCGCTTGAGACGCGGTTGTCAACTACTAATGTGCCTGCTCTCTTAAAGAGTATGAGCAAAAATTATGCGCCAGGTGGAGTGGATGGGCCATCACCTGGGAAGAACTCACGCTGTATCAACGTTACTCAATCAATATGTCCATCAAATGTGTCTGGAGTTATCGCTGGTACGCCTAAGTTACCGCAGAAGTTACGACAACATGTGAATCGACTCCGAAATCAGTTCACACCAGGGTCAGCTTCAGGATCGTCACGAAACTTAGCTGTGGGGATTCGAAGCTCTACTTCTCCCCACAAAGCTCCCCGACCCAGTATATCACCGCCCACTATTAGTGCCAAGCGATTCTCAATTTCTGCCGCTGCTACGATTCAATACTCTCGTCGATCGAATCAGCGGCAACAGCTCCAAACAACCAAACACGTTGAAAAATTGTCAGAATCAGTCGCAGAGCCGCCCAAAACTTCAGTTTCGCCACAATATCCAGAACTTACTAGTGTAAACGCCGGTACATTTCAGGATTTACTACGCCCGTTGCAAACTAGCTTGAGTTGCGATAGTTTGAGTGGTGGGTGGTCGAGCGATGAAGATGAATCTGAGCAAATATTTCGCCAAAGTGAGCGCGAACACAGCCGAATACTACGTGTATGCTGCTCGATCGATAACTTGATGCAGTCGATAGGCGACCAGGCACAGGAGCAAAAGCAATCAGAAGCCATTGCTCGTGGAGCTACTCGAGATCTCTTGAAGCTCTTCCAATTCGCTTTGAAGCAGGTTATCTCGGTTATCTTTGCCAAAATCGATGATCAGACCAGCAGCTATAATATTTCCGGAGAAGAGGAAGGTCGTGCTGTTGGAATAACGATAAATGCGAAGGAGGGTCAGTACGCGACGGAGTTTTTGCTGGAAATCAATGAGCGCATCGGAAAGCTTTACGAGTTTGCTCGCTCTGTCTTTGTGAATGAAGTTGATGGTCTGCGTCATAAGATAACAGAGCTGGAAGATGAATTAGGTGCCGCTACATTGACGAATAATCAACTTAAAGACGAGCTGCGGGACCTGCGAGACTTTCATGAGCACAACGACGTAAATGCAGGTGATAGCTTCACTGGCGATGTGTCGAGTGCTAGATATCCAGAACTCGAAAATCGGAACAATGATGCATCAATTGCGGCTCTGGCATTTTCAGAAGTCCTTGACAACACTTCGGGGGCCGGTGATGGCGAGTGGAGTGAGTTGAAACAGCAATGCCAAGAACTCTCCCGGCTTCTGGAGATGGCGAAGCAAGAGATCCGTTTGAGTCATCACGAACGTGACGTCCAAAAGGCTCGCGTGGCTGAGATATCAAGTGCATTGTTCCACGACAGTGAGCTGGGTTTGCTCCGAAATCAGCTCCAGAGTGAGAAGAAGCGTGTGCGTGTTTTAGAGAGAGAAAATCTGACGCTCCGTGAATCCCACCAGGACCAAGCTCTAAAATTGCAGTCTGTAGAAGTACTGCAAACGCCTACTTCAGTCTCGGGATTAACAGTGAGCCACAGCACTAGCGCTTCTTCTGTAGGGCGACACAGCATATCTGCAAGTCGCCCTACTGTTGATACAATTCCCACCATCACACCTATGATCCAACCAGTGCAGCATGAAAGCTTTGGAAATCAATCCGGTGAAGAACAACCATCCGTGCACTCTAACGAATTAACGTTTGATGCCCAAGACAATCAGTACAATTTTATTAACTCGGTAGCAGCGCAGCCACAAGAAGTCACTGTGACAAACTGGTTCTCTCGTATCGTAAACCCTCCACCATCAACAAGCGTGAGGAAATCGCGCAAGAAGCAGACAGAGTCCAAACCAGAGCCTCCAGTAGCACTAAGCAAATTTCTCGCTGGTCTCCTCATGACAGACAAGCAACTCACTACTATCAAGGAGGAATCAAAGGTGCGCAGACAAGGAAGTGTACCGACGTTGATCCCACCAGTGAGAGCGTTGTCAGCACGGAGGGACGGGAGTTTGGCGGAGGACCGAAAACTGGCCGACAAAAAGAGACGACCGCAATCTGCTACGGTAGCAAGTGTTTCAAACAGCAATATGAGTCGTGCAAGCGCCGTTGAAGCCGAAGACAATCCTGAGGAAGTCATTACAAGCTGTCTACAGTTAGTTTGGGTCTTTTATCAGCGGTTCTTGGTCGCAGTGGAAGGTCAACACCTTTTAGCTACACGAGGGCTTGGCGGAGATCCGACACTGGGATCAGGTGCCCCTTCCTGTGCCGGTAATCCATCGATGGAACCCGTGCCGCTGTCCCTCATCATTTTACACTTTTTCTTGGAGCGCTGCAATCGTGAATCAGAGGCCGCTCGCGAACTAGAACAATTTGTACGCTGTTTACACGGCGTACGGACTGCCAGCTACAGCTTGGACCTCTTTTGCCAATTCTTGGAAGAAACGTGTTCGCGTCAAGAGCTCTATTTCTACTTGTGGGTCTGCCAAGCAATGGATGATGTCAAGCTTGGTATTCCGTACGATGATCCTATCTCAAGTAATCAGGGTAGCGCTAGCAACTATCGCCAAGATGATTCAACGAAGTTTGTATGTGTGTTAAAAGCCACCTTTCTTGCTCGAACGATTTTCAGGCTTCTGCACTTTAAAGTGCTATGCCGACCGCGAGGAGGTGGAAGTGGCAAGCGGCGAGGGAAGTCCAAACGAAAGCCCATCAAGCGAAGTAGTACTAACGCAGAATTCGCTGTTGCACCAACACCTCCGTCATTGATATCTCCAAAGCGAAGGCCGAAGACTCGACTAGGCGAACTCACTACGGTACAATCCCCAAAAGCAGATTCTAGAATGCCTAGTGCAAACAGTGGTGATGCCGTTCAGATGGAGGAAGAAAAGGAGGTTCTTCCACATGTTGGTGCTCAAACTGCTTTGCGTGATATTATTGATAACAATCAGGGTGAACCGATCACCCTGGAAACTTTCAACAATCTTCTTCTTCAATACGCAGTTATGCCATCACCAGAGGAGTTGACAACGAAGCTGGGTCCGTTCTATCAGCCTACTGGTGACGAGCGAAAGATACCGGTCGATGTATTCATTGCGCTGCTCATGGAGACGTACAAGTTTCAGCTGCGATGGCAGCGCGACCAACTTCGCGCCTTATTTATTCATTTAAACCAGCAAGAGGAAGTGCAACAACGTGTTGCAAAAATATTGATGAAGGGGGAAGCAGCGACTGACACGGGTGGGAAACGCGAGAACGATGGCGGTAAAAATCCACCAAAATCATGGCTGAAACGAGGAAAGAACCGCCGCAATGGTGCAGCGGATAATGGTGTAGATAACAAGTATCTTCGAGGACTATCACGCAGCATGTTACGAGAGCTACTGCTTCAATCTGGTATTGTGCATGAAAGTGATGTGGCGCAGGTTGATATGGATTGGCTATTCGCTGAGCTCTTGCAGACTGCTAGTGGAGTTGCTGCAGAAATCACTTTCGATGCTCTTTACGATGCGCTGCAGAAAATGAGGTGGCTCAATAGCACCAAACTTCGGGTAGACATTCTCACACAAGCAACGGGTATGCAGTCGGCAAAGAGAAACTCAGTCGATACCAAAGCATTTGTCAAGGTTCGCTCTCCTTTCACTAGTCCAAGTCCAATGGTGCTTGCTATTCGCGACAAATGGAGGATATATGCTCGCCATAGTCTGGCGTTGTGCAACAACGACCCCAATGTATTTGTACGCCGTCATAGTCAACGATTGTTGCACTATGTGGATCAAGAACTTGGTCGTCTGGTAAACGAGTCAGAGAGCAGAGATCCTCTTAACGAGAGCGAAGATGCTATTCAATGTGTTCGAGAGTTTCTGGCTTTCGCTTGGAGAGTAGCTTCAAAACGCAACATGGGAACTACTCACCAGACTTAAAGCAAACGTGTTGACGGAGGTGTATCTCGTTAGCCAAGCGCTACGAGCTACTGTAGATTCAATGCCAGGGTACCACGGACGGTTTAGCTTCCTAGACGATATGGCTACAGCTCCTGATGGAAGAAACTCAAGACTT